>BLSH010034048.1:0-18176 GCA_018402905.1 Glandirana rugosa
GTAGATATGCGGGGGGGTAGTTATGCACGGGGGAGGGATACAGAGGTGCTAGTTATGCACAGGGGGTAGTTATAAAAAATTAATTCAGCTATAAAAAAAATATAATTCATCTTTAGCTTTATATATATATCATTTAGAGCGCTGCTTGGCGCTCAGATCAATCACCGCATGTCTCTGCTGACAAATGCACGGGGCGGGCCCGAGCATGACGTCAGTCAGGAGGAGGGGAGACCCGGGAGACCCGGTGAGTCATCCAAGCGCCGTGCGGCGCTCTGAATGAGATACTGACTGAGGCAGAGGGAAAGGGGAGAGGGGAGAGAAGCGGCTTCCATTTAAATGTAGCCCGCGGCGTGCGGGAACCATGACAACCCGTACACGCCGCGGGCATTCATTCCACCAGGGACATGGATCAGTTTAGTTGCGGGACACCTGGGGCAGATGGGGCCCCGTGAGCACTTGGGGCCCCTGGTCCGTGCCCAGGTGTGCCCGCTCAGTAAGACGGCCCTGCCTCTGGCAGCTCATCGCAGTTCGCCGGCGGACATCAGGTCCGCCCGAGCCGCAGGCACACTCCTCCAGAGTGCGCCGGGCACGAGAGCCCCCTAGCTGCGCATGCACAAATCGCCGCCTATTTACGGCGATTCGCGAGACATGTCCACACTGTCGACATAAATAGACAGTGCGCGGTCGGGAACCGGTTAAATACTCTCTGCCCCCTGACATGCCACAATTGGCATGCCATTTTTTGGGGGGGCAGTAGGTACCTAGTTTAGACAGATACCTCGCTCCCACTTCCTGGTCTGGCCGCCTAGGCGACTCCACCTCTCCCCTCCCTTTCTGCAATCTTCTGGGACATATCACAGGTCCCAAAAGATTGCCTGGCCATTGACACAGCACAGCGCCACTTGCGCATGCGCAGTGCGTGCCCGGCTGTGAAGCCGAAAGCTGTCACGGTGTGGTACCCACAGTTGCTATGACGGTGTCACATACCTGATGATGGAGTCTGATTGTGCAGTAAGGCCTATGAGGCGGTAGGGCCTCGGCCCCTTTTTTGCTAAGAACGTCTAGAAAAGTGTGGTAGACGGTGGGGACAAGCTGACGGATCTCAGGCTCCGGGTCAAGGTCCAGGGTTAGTAGGGCAGGATCTATTCCAGGAGTCCGGGAGAGGCAGTGCTTGTGGCAGTACTGGTACTGAAACTGGACTTCCCCAGAGGACCAGTCAATGGTGGGACTATGGGCCTGTAGCCAAGGCAGACCAAGGATAACAGGGAAGATAGGGGAGACAATGGCATCAAGCGTGAGTAGCTCCTGATGACCTCCCAGCACCGTGGTGATCAGAGGGGTGGTCTCCTGTGAGACCAGGCCAGATTTTAAGGTTGTGTCATCAGCCAGGTGCACCGCCATCCTGCGGGTCTTGGGTCGCAGGGGTATCCTGTGTTGCGCAGCAAAGGTCAGATCCAGAAAGCAGCTGCATGCACCAGAGTCTACAATAGCGGGGACGGTAATGGCTCCTCCAGGAAACTGTAGAAACAGACAGAGGGTGAGGTGAGTCGCCCCGACAGGTGCTGGTTGCGGAGAGGTGGCAAGGCATTTTTCCAATTTGGACGGGCAGGAGCGCACAAAGTGCCCCGGCTCTCCTCAGTAGAAGCAGAGGCCGAGGTTTCTTCGGCGCTGGCTCTCTTCAGAGGTCAGTGCCAAGTGCGCCACACCCCGCTGCTGGGGTTCAGGCAGCCTCGGAGGAGGAGAGGTGGGTATGGTGGTGCCGGCCAGAGTGCCCCTTGGCAATCCTACAGTGGGGGGTAACATCCAAGAAGGTCGCAGGTTCACCTTGGCATTTTCCGCTCTGTGTTCTCGAAGGCGCCGATCGATCTGGATGGCCAGGTCGATGAGCCTCTCCAAAGAGGCCGGCGCCCCTGCACGGGCCAACTCATCCTTCAGGGGGTCGGCTAAGCCCCGCTGGAACTGGTGGCACAGAGCAGCTTCATTCCAGGCCATGTCGGAGCTCCAACGCCTGAACTCCGATGCATACTCCTCTGCTGGACGGCGGCCTTGTCGTAGGGCATGGAGTGCTGCTTCGGCAGTGGCCACCTGATGCGGATCTTCATACAGCCGAGCCATTGCTTGGAAGAACCGGGACAAATCCGATACTTCAGGTGCCCCTTGCTCCAGGAGCCGGTGGGCCCATAATTGGGGCTCGTCCCGAAGTAGGGAAATCACCAGCCCCACCTTCGTGGTTTCCAGGGAGAAGGTGCGGGGCTGCAAGCTGAGATAAAGTTTGCAGGCACAGCCGAACGCCCTGAACTTCCTACGGTCCCTTGAGAACCGTTCTGGCAAGGGCACTGTGGGTTCTGTTGAAAGCTGACAAGCCCCCGATGGGGCAAGAGAGGCACATTCCAGGAGCTGGGTGTAGTCTGCTTGCAGGGGTTGTACAGCTCGAGAGAGACCGTCCAAATGCTGACAGAGTTCATGCAGTGGAGAGGGCCCCTGCTCAGACTCAAACATGGCTGTCCGTTTCTGTCACGTACTTGGTGATGGAGTCTGATTTTGCAGAGGGCAACCTCTCTTACGGCCCTAGTTCAGGAACCCCTGATAGAGAAAACAGGAGATTCCGGAGCACAGGGGGGCACGAGGGCTGGTAAGGATGCAGATGGTGTTTTGAGGATCCTCCAGGAGCTCGTGCAGACAGAAGAGTGGTGATGCAGGCCGGGTCGGTAACAGGCTGGCTAGTGTAGTACAAGGGAGCAGGCAAGCGGGTAGTCGGGTTCAGGCAGGGTCCTTAACAGGCAGGCAGCTGAGGTACAAGAGGGTCAGGCAGAGGGTCGGTGCAGGCAGAGTTCAATCAAAGGTCAGGCAAGCCGGGTCACACATACAGGAAGTCTAGTAAAACAGGTCACGGGAACACACTGAAACGTTGTAGAACAGACAGCACTTGCTTCCTGGTGCTGTCCTGCTTAAATGGCCGCTATTGGCGCGTGCGGGAAGCCAGAAACGACCAGGAAGTCTATTTTCCTAACAGACAGCGCCGCGGACGGAAGGGGGAGAGGAGCGAGGCATCGGGCAAACGCATTGTTGGATCCTGGGGCAGGTGAGTGGCTGTTTATTGAAAGTCAGCAGCTACACTTTTTGTAGTTGCTGACTTTAAATAAACCTAAAAACTAGTGGAACGTCGCTTTCAGTACTGGTCCAAGCTTGTGATAACTATGATAATGGCCAGATGCTGGGTTTGAGGTAAGTGATTTGTTTAAAAAAATAGGCAGGAAAGTACAAGCTGCAGCAGGTGTCGGTTAGATTCTACCCAGGAGTTGTCTCTGGAGGCTGGCAGAGGGTATATCACAAAGAATGGAGCCCTTTGAATCCAGTCTTCTGGAATTTAACCACTTCAGCCCCGGAAGGATTTCCTAGTTTAGGACCAGAGCACTTTTTGCGATTCTGCACTGCATCGCTTTAACTGACAATTGTGCGGTTGTGCGACGTTGTACCCAAACTAAATTTGCATCCTTTTTTTCCCACATATAGAGCTTTCTTTTGGTGTTATTCGATCCCCTCTGCGTCATTTCTGATCATCGCTAAAAACAAAAGAAGAGCGACAATTGTGTAAAAAAAAACAATATTTCTTACTTTTTGCTTTAATACATATACAAAAAAAAATATATATATAAAAAAAGTTTTTTCATCGTTTTTGGGCGATTTATATTCTTCCTCATATCTTTGGTAAAAAAAATCTCAATCTGCATTTATTGATTGGTTTGTGCAAAAGTTGCCACGTTTACGAATGATGAGAATTCATTTATGGAGTTTTTAATTTATTTTTTTTTTTTTTTACTAGTAATGGCGGCGATCTGCGATTTTTATCGGGATTGCGATATTGCAGCGGACATGTCGGACCATTTTGACACTTTTTTGGGACCATTGGCATTTATACAGCGATCAATGCTATGAAAATGTGCTCTAAGGGGTTAACTGTGTTCCCTGTGTATGTTCTAACTGTATGGGGGCTGGGCTGGCTGGGGGAGGGGAGTGATCACAGCTCCCATATGCAGAGAGCCAGTGATCAACATCCCTCCCCCCTCTGTCAGAACGAAGATCCGTGTTTACATACACGGACCCCCGTTCTGTCACTGCGGGGGGGGGTGATCACAGATAACCGGTGGACATTGAGTCCGCCGTACACGCTCCCTGGCCCCCCCCGGAACACAGTGAGCATCCAAGCGTGCCTCCGGTGGCGCGCGCGCTTACAATACTCGCTCTCGCGACCGCCGTCAGGTGACAGCGTTTTGCGACAACGAGCCAAGTTGCCGACGTCAAGCCATGGCGGGCAGTCTGCAACTGGTTAAAGTAATGCAGAGGAGGGGGAGAAGATCTCGAGTGGTCCTTTTAAAGGAAATTGCTGGATAAATTCACGGATACTGATACCCTGAAGAAGCTCTGCTTATCCAAGGCACGAATCATGGAGCTTTATACCCAACTCATAGGGTACCTTGAGCCCTCAGCCCAGAGCAGCAATGCCATACCTACCAGTCATGACTAAATTGTTGGCTGGCTTACACTTACACAAGCGAGATGCTTGCGATAACTTACCACACGGTTTCATGCGGTATTTGAGGCATAATTCGGAAATATAAAAAATATGAGATTTTAAGGAGTGTTTCTTTGTGAATTATACAGTTCTTTTTTTTTTAAACACTGTGCGTTATTTTACCGCATATTCAGATGCGGTAAAATATCACTTAGTAAATTGTGCCCATTACCACTGTTAATGGTATACTTTAGCAGAACAAAAGGGACCACCAATATTTCGCTGGGAGCATCAGCTTTTCCTCCCTTTAAAACAAGCCAGTGTTCCTTGTGAAACAACAGCTTACTTGGGCGTTTTCTGCCCTGTATATCATATACCTAAATGTAGTTGGATGTTGAAAATACATAGCTGACTTTTATCCATAACGCCCATGTTTGATTTCTCAAAATTAAAGTTTTATCACATATTGTGGTATGCCTGGGAACGATTTAAGCTGCTGCACATTTTCCGGGAGGAACATGTGGTGTATGGACCCCCTTAAGGGGCTGAGTGCACAAAATTGACTCAGTCATTCGACTAGGAGTGTGTCAGTCTAAACGTTAATCAAGACAGCAATACCAACTATTTATTCAATATAAGACAGTGCCTCCAGCCTCCTGGTATGCCAATTTAATTAGCAGAAAAAGTATTGGTTAAAAATAACCCACACTGCCTTGATTAACCACTTGGGCTCCATGTACACAGGACACTTTTCAACCTCCCACTTTAAGACCGAGCCTCTTTTTGGAGTTCGGTGGATTTCAGTTAAAACCAGGTTTTTTTGCTATAAAATTACTTAGAACCCCCAAACATTATATTTTTTTTTTCTAACACCCTAGAGAATAAAATGGCGGCCATTGCAAAACTTTGTCACACCGTATTTGCGCAGGGGTCTTACAAGCGCGATTTTTTTTTTTTTTAAAAATTCAGTTTTTTTAGTTAAAAAATAAGTAAAGTTAGGTCAATTTTTTTCCGTATTGTGAAAGATAATGTTATGCCGAGTAAAATGATACCCAACATGTTATGCTTCAAAATTGCGTCCACTCGCGGAATGGCGACAAACTTTGCAACATAAAAATCTCCATTGGCGACGTTTAAAAAATTCTCCAGGTTAGCATTTTTGAGTTACAGAGGAGGTCTAGGGCTAGAATTATTGCTCTCGCTCTAACGATCGCGGCGATACCTCACATTTGTGGTTTGCACAGCGTTTTCATATGTGGGCGGGACTTGTGTATGCGTTCGTTTCTGCGCGCGATTTTGTAAGAACGGTGCGCTTTAAATTTTTTTTTTTTTTTAATTATTTAATTTACTTTTTAATTTTTATTTTTACACCTTTCTTTTTTTTTAAAAAAATTTTGATCACTTTTTTTCCTATTACAAGAAATGTAAACATTCCTTGTAATAGAAAAAAGCATGCCAGGACCTCCAAAATATGAGATCCGGGGTCAAAAAGACCTCAGATCTCATATTTACACTGAAATGCATAAAAAAAAAAAAAAATTTGAAAAAAATGGCAAGGGAAAAAAAAATTGTCCCCTTTAATTGCATTGGGCGGAAGTGACTTGTGACGTCGCTTCCGCCCAGCCATGCTATGGAGCCAGGTGAATGGCTCCAGCCGCTCACTCGGCTCACGGACACTGGGGGGGACGGACGCGATCATCTCCGCCGCTGCCGGCGGGTCCGGTAAGCAGCGGAGATGACCAGAAAGCGGCGGGGGGGGGAACCTCTCCCGCCGGTGATAAAAGTGATCTCGTGGCGAATCCGCCGCTAAGACCACTTTTATCTTGCAGGGAATCGCCTGCTGAAAAAATAGATACCGGGGTTATGGTAGCTATCTGCTACCATAACAACGGTATTCCACTTCAAACTGCCACCGTCAAACGACGTACGGCGGTCCAGAAGTGGTTAAACGTTTTATCTTGATAGCTAGAAACCGGCGTCTAAAACATCCGTTTTGCTGCGTTCTGCATGCCACGTTTAGCCGTCTGCGCATCTAGGAGTGTTACGCACCAATATATGAAACACTCCTAGATGAGAGTTAGACATTTAGACGTGTTTACAAGCTGTTGCAGGCATTTGTTGTTTCAAATGCCTCTGAACTTCCGTCTGAACACATTTTTTTGCTTTCCAAGAAATGCTTCTAAACTCAACTGCCTGGAAACTACCTTAAAGCGGAGTTCCACCCAAAAGTGGAACTTCCACTTTAAGGGAAGGTGACCCCCCGACATGCCACAATTGGCATGTTATTTTGTTTGGGGGGTGACCAGGGACCCTGTTTTCACAGGGTCCCAGGTCCACTTCCTTCCCTGGAGCCGCAGCTCCGGAAAGGAAGTCCACCTTCCCCCCTCCCTCTCGGCGATCTTCTGGAACACGTCAGAGGTCCCAAAAGATACGCCGAGCCATTCACAAGCCACAGGGCGACTCGCGCATGCGCAGTGAGGGCCCGGCTTTGTAGCCAAAGCCGGGTACCCACACTTGTGATGCCGGCGTCGCCAAGGGGAGAGGGAGACGAGCGAGCCCTTGGGCGGCCGCATGACTGGAACAAGAGACAGATGAGTGGCCGATTGTTAAAAGTAAGCAGTTACCCTTTTGGTAGCTGCTGACTTTTAACAGGGTGGAACTCCACTTTAAATGATCCTGTGTACATGTACTGATAAGATAACATTAGATGAGTTCAGGGGCAGCTGAAAAAAACCCAAATGCCTCTAAAAATCCCTTTACCAGCAGCAGTGTACATGAGGCCTTAAGGACCGGAAGGATTTACCCCCTTAATGACCAGGCCATTTTTTGCGATACGGCACTGCTTCACTTTAACTGACAATTGCGCAGTCATTTGATGCTATATCCAAACAAAATTGATGTCCCTTTTTTCCCCCACAAATAGAGCTTTCTTTTGGTGGTATTTGATTACCTCTGTGGTTTTTATTTTTTGCACTATAAACAAAAAAATAGCGATAATTTTGAAAAGAAAACAATATTTTTTACTTTTTGCTATAATATCCCCCCAAAAATATAAAAAGAACAAATTTTTTCTTCAGTTTAGGCCGATATATATTCTTATACATATTTTTGGTAAAAAAAATTGCAATAAGCGTATATTGATTGGTTTGCACAAAAGTTATAGCGTCTACAAACTATGGGAATAGATTTATAGCATTTTTATTTTTTTTATACTAGTAATCAGTGATTTTTAGCGGCACTGCGATAATGCGACGGACAGATCGGACACCTAACTAACATTTTTGACACTTTTTCGGGAACCAGTGACATTATTACATTAATCAGTGCTAAAAATATGTACTGACATTTTACTAATGATTACAGTGGTAGGGAAGGGGTTAAATATGTTTCTAACTGTGTGGGAGGATGGGCTGCCTGGGGAAACAGATAGATCTGTCTTCCTGCATAGCAGAAAGACAGGTTCTGTGTCATCTCCCCTGTCAGAACGGAGATCTGCCTTGTTTACACAGGCAGATCCCCGTTCTGTCACAGCAGGGAGCGATCGCGGGTGGCTAGCGGACATCGAGTCCGCCGGTCTCGCTGATTGGCTCCCCCACTGGCACGCCCACAATATTGAGTACCTGAGCCGATGAACAGCTACGGCAATTCGTGGGATCAAGCCGATCTGCTGCAGTATGAAGTGGTTAATTTCCTGATTTCTTTTAAGTCTATGTAAACATTTTTAGCACAATACAATTTTCAATGAAAGTTGGGCTACATAATGATAAAACAAATATAAATGTTATTTACTGTCAAGTCACTAACAAAAATATATTTCTGATTTATCGAGATACACAAAATCACAGTTATATCCATAGTACGCTGCTTCAGCAATAATAAGTATAACTATATACAGGGGCCTAGGATGTAGGAGAAATAGGATTCCCTATTTTTCATTCAGTAGGTATAGTCACCACCATCTCAGAATACAAGTAATTTAGCGGGTAGACAAGGTCCACTTCAATCAGTCTCTCGCCTCAATTTCTCTGCAGCAGAATGTAAGGATTGAGTCTATACTACTAATTACTCTGACGCATCTCAACTTAACTACTTTAACCACTTCCCTCCCGCGCTATAGACAAAAGACGGCTACTGCTCGGGCCTTAATTGACGTCCTGCGCATAAGCTGCCTGCGTGCTCCCTGTGATCACCGAGTCAATGAGATCCCAGCCCCTTACCACGTGATCAGCTGTTAGCCAATGACAGCTGATCTCGTGATGTAAACAGAAGATCGGTAATCGACTTTTTCCTCCTCATGAGGAGATAAAAAAAGCTGATCTCTGGGTTCTGTCAAAAGGACAACGGTCTTGAACAGGCAAAGCCACCGCCGCCTCATCTGTGCACACCAGTGCCGCCTGCCAGTGCCCACCAGTGCCACCTGCCAGTGCATATCAGAGCCACCTATCAATGCCCATCAGTACTGCCAATCAGTGCCTCATCATCAGTGATGCCTATAGGTGTCACCTATCAGTGCCAACTATCAATGCCACCTATCAGTGCCCACCAGTGCCACCTATCAGTGTCCATCAGTGCAGCCTCATCAGCGCACATCAATGAAGGAGAAAAATTACCTGTTTGCAAAATTTTATAACAACCTATAAAACTTCTTTTTTTTTTTTTTCAAAATGTTCAGTCTTTTTATTTGTGGGAAAAATTTGGGTAGTGTCGCATGACCACGCAATTGTCATTCAAAGAGTGACAGCGCTGAAAGCTGAAAATTGGCCTGGGCAGGAAGGGGGGTTTAAGTGCCCAGTAAGCAAGTGGTAATTTCTTGAGTAGAGATGACCTCTTTGAATAGAATTTAACGCCAAAAGTCTATCAAACAAAACTATGAAGGCCCATATTCAGATTTAGGAATGAGATGAAATTTTGCAGTGGAGAGATAATTCTCTACTTACCACACCAAGATAACTGTGGTGGATTTTAGGACCACTCCCCAAGGCTGTGCAATGGCAACTGAAAATAGAATCTGATCTGTTATGGAGAGTCTGGATTCGTGATGAGGGTGAAATAACTAGATACAAGGGTGGGTTGCTGCTAAATTAGTGTAATTATGGCCACTAGCCACAGAAATAATAGTTTTGCCAAATTCAGCTGTTGTTAACGTTGCCGGGTCAACACGGCAGTGAGAGACAAACGTGCGCATGGATGACCAGGTTGCTGCCATGCCTATGACCCCTGTAGATATACCACATGCAGCTGTCCATGATGTTGAAACGCTCCTGGTGGAGTGAGCCGTTATTCTCTCTGGAGGTGTTATCCTCTTATCCTTGTATGCCATGGCGATCGTCTTTACAAGCCAAGCGGCGATGATACTACTAGAGGTCTTATTTCCCTTGCGTATTCCATCAGGAATTACGAACAGTGAATCCGAGACTCTGATGCTAGAGGTTGCTTCAAGGTACACTTTCAATGTTCTGCCCACTTCCAGTGGGCTGACTTCTTGTCCGTCCTCCGGGAAATAGGTGGGTAGCACTATCTCCCGACTTAGTTGAAACTTGGTGGCTACCTTAGGAATGAAGTCTGGCATTGGCCATAGAATGACCCTACCTGCCCAAGGACGTGTGGGGCTCTTCTTTAGCCCTCAGAGCCGCTATTTCCGAGACCCTCTTGGCCGAGCTTATAGTGACTAGGAAGGATGCCTTCATCGTCAAGTCCCGCAGGGACACTCCTTGGTCGAATCTGGGTGAAGCCAGAAAATTCAGCACTAGCTGCAGGTCCCACTTGGAAAGTGTGGGTGCTCTGGAAGGCCTTAATTTCACTGCAGCCTTAAAGAACTGGATGATTAGTTTGTTTGAGACCCACTGCATTCCCGTAACTGCGGAAATGGCTGACACTTGGCCTTTGAGTGTACTTGCACTTAGTCCCATTTCTAGGCCCTTCTGCAGGAACTTGAGGATGTGACAGGTCCAGCTGATGCTGCATATTCTTGGAACTTTTCCCAGCTTCTATTGTAGACACTGTTCGTGCTATTTTGGGGGCCCTCATGAGGGTCTGTACCACTTCCGCGGAGCACCCTAGGCTAATGAACCTCCGCCATGAACCAGGCCATTAACTGGAGTTTCTCCAGTGCTGGGTGTAGAACTGGGCCCTGGTTTAGGAGATCTGGCCTCGTCTGTAACATCCGAGGCGCCCTGATGCTCATGCGTAAAAGTAGAGGATGCCATGGGTGTTTCGGCCCATCTGGGATCACTGCCAGTACTGTGGCACCCTCTTGTCTCAGTCTGTTCAGAAAGAGCAGTATTAACGGCACAGGGGAAAAGTGTAAGCTGTCTGAAAGTCCCAGTCAGAATGTCCACCAGGGTTGCCCGTGGGTGAAACATATTCGTGCAGAATCTGGGAAGCTTTTTGTTGACTGGAGATGCGAAGAGGTCCATTTCTGGGAAAAAGGACCAGGCCACCAGTTCCCTGAATACTTGTGTAAATAGGAACCATTCGTTGTTGTCCACTGTAGTCCTGGACAGGTAGTCCGCCTTGAGATTGGCATGTCCCGGTATATAAACTGCGGAGAAGCAAAGCAGATTCTGTTGGGCCCAATTCATTATGGGTCCCGCCTCTTCCAGGAGGAACAGACTCTGCATGCCTCCCTGCTTCTTGATGTAGGCTACAGCCATTATGTTGTCCATCTTTAGGAGGACCGAGCCCCAATGGATTACCTGGACAAAGGCCAGGAGAGCTTGATATGCCGCCCTCAACTCCAACCTGTTGGAAACCACGCCAGGAGGGGGAGGCCATTTTCCTTGCGCCCACTGGTCTTCGCAATGGGCTCCCTATCGTGACGTGTTGGCATCTGAGGTGATCACTATCCAGGATGTTGGGAGGAGGGAGTGACACTGACGCAGATTCCTCTTTTCTTCCCACCAGGCCAGACTGTCTCATGGACTGTGTTATTGATATGTTCTGATACATATTCTGGGAGTCCTACTGCCGGAGGAACACATACTGGAATGGGCGAGCGTGCCACTGCGCCCATCTCACCATGGGCGTTACTGACGGCATTGTGCCCAGCAGCTGGAGGCAGGCCCTGGCGGGGAGACAGTTGGCCGACCTTACGGACTTTACCCGTTCTAAGATAGGGAGAATCTTCCCTTCCGGTAGGGACACCGTATTTTTTTGTGTGTCCAGCTCTGCGCCCAGGTAGACCAGCAGTTGGGATGCATCTAACTGTCTCTTTCTCTAGTTTATGAGCCACCCGAGCTGTTGAAGGGTTGTAATGACTCTGTCGCGGTGAGAAAACAACTTGTTCCTGTCTTGGTCCAGCAGCAGGATGTCATCCTAAGTAGTGATGAATGTGTATCCCGCATTTCCTTAGCTGTGCCACTACTGCCAGCAGGACCTTGGAAGAGGGTGAGGTCGTCAACCCGAAGGGCAGGCAGAAAAATTGATAGTGAAGAGGGCCTATTGTAAACCTCAGAAATCTCTGGAAACGTTGAGCGACCGACACGTGGAAATATGCGTCCTTTAAGTCCAGCCAGAGGAGCCAGTCTCCGGATTGTACCACCTTCAGGATGGTCTGTAAAGATTCCATTTTGACGTGCTCCTTCTTCACGGGGCTGTTCAGCCATCTAAGGTCGATCACCAGCCTCCAGTCTCCCGACTTTTTCTGTACCAAAAACAGCGGTGAATAGACTCCTGAGAAGCGCTCCCTCTGGGGCACTGGTTCTATTGCCCACTGTTGTAAGAGTGTGTTCACGTACTGAAGCGACATCTCCTTTCCCAGGGAGCATGAGGGGAGAGTGGTAGGTGTGAAGTTTGTCTTCCGTTTTTCAAGAAACTCGCTTGCTTCTCTCCCTCTTGTTCTGGCGGGTTGGCCAAAGGCCGGATTCTTCTGGAGCAGCAACCTCCTGTCCTGGGGGATGAAGCCGGACTGTCCCAGTCGCTTTGGCAAATGCTGTATTGAGCTTGTCTCCAAATAGGGACCCTCCCTCAAAGGGGATCCTGCACCAGCCTTGTTTGGAGGATTGGTCTGCCACCCAAGGTTTGAGCCATAGGGTGTGTCTTGTTGTGACTGCACCAAGCATCACACGTGCCAGGGATTTGATTATGTCCATGGCAGCTTCCGCCATTTACCCCGCTGTCAGCCTCAGGTTGTTGAGTGAGGACATTATCTTGGTTTTCTGCCGATCACTGGCAATGGCTGATTCTGAATTGTCTATTCAGACCTCCAAGGCTCTAGAGATTCAATTCTACCCTCCTATCGAGGATGTCCTTGAAAGAGACCGCACCTGCGTCCCCTTCCTCTCCCGACACGTCTTCGGACGCTGATCTAGGTAGCACCTGGGATTCTTCAGCCCCGGATCTTAGCTGAGGCGTAGTCACTTGGAACATAGAAGGGGCTTGCTGATGTGATGGCTGCAGCTGCTCTGCAAATGATTTTAGCCTATCTTTAAACGCTTCTTTCATAAGGGACACCATTTTCCTCTTTCCCTGTTTCCTTATCCTTGGCTGCATCTTCAAGGCAGGTTTCACAAACCGTTTTGCCAGGAAATGTCTTCTTTGGGCAGGCCCAGCATATCTGGGGCTCAGGTTGAGGATGGTGGGAAGGGCTTTGGGTCCTCACAGGGGAGGTACGGTGTCTGGACCTCAACCGATTGCGTTGGTCTCTTGACCTTTCTCCTGCGCTGGCTACCCCTGGACCGAGAGCGATACTCTCGTTCTGCTCGGCTTCTCCCTGAGCGGGGAGATGGTATCTTGATGAGCTGGTGGGAAACAATAACAATAAAACATTTTTTTTTTTAAAAAGCGAAAAATCAGAATCATGATTATCCCACGTAGTGGTGGATGAGCCTCTTAGCTTCTCTGCATACCCTGGTCTTTTGGGGTTATCATTGTCTCATTTGCAGCAATAGGAGATGCAGGCTGTTAAGGAAGCACAGGAAGACAGGTCATCTATGGTTCACACAGCCCACAAGCTCTACAGCAGGCAGCTCCGCCTACCTCACTCTCCTGCTTGCAATCACAGCAGCTCTGGCACACTGTCTCTGGTGAGGCAGCATTATACTGAACCTTCACCAGTTTAAATCCTGTAGCAAGTCATCTGGCCCACCCGCACAACATCCGATTGGTCACTAACCTTGCATATGCTCCATCCACCCGACTTCCTGGAACTACTGTGGAATGCTCTTCCATCTTGCTAGGGCTGGAGGGCTTGATTGTAGCTGTACAGCGGGATCCCTGGGGCTACACAGGCCATTGGACGTATGGGAAACAATGCCACCCCTGCTGCAGACCCTTGATGCCCCGAAAACCAGCAGCGGGGGCCCCTCACAGCCGGTGCATTTAGGGGGCATAACGGGGCCATGTCCAGGAGGTCCACACTGGACGGACGACCTGATCATTGATCCAGCAAGATAGGAGACTGCACCAGGTCCTGACCACATAGAGGAAAGAAAAGGAAGGCTGTTCAGGGTGCGGGGGTCAAATTTATGAGTTAGGTCCTGATTGCATGGGGGTGAGCGGGGCCTTACCCAGAGGTGACTGACATGGAGCTGTCAGAAAATCATAATTGCAAATTTTGTGTACTGCGCTATGTATACAAACTATTTAAAAATTCATACATTAAGCTATAAATAAATAAAAATCCAAATCCTGTGCTTACTCTGTGCAACTACCACTCACAAAGGCATATCAATAAAGTGCACGTTCAATAGATTCTAATATGATAAAAATACTCATAAATTCATTACTTTCAACATCGTATAAAGTGTTCTGTACCAAATAAAGCTAACTGAAAAAAAGTTCTATTAGTGCTCTTTTATCCAAAAAGTACTTTGTGCCTTTAAATCTGCTACTTTGTTTTCAGTGTCTTCACAGCACAGTTTCACACCGCATCCCCAGTAATTTTTTCAAGTCATGCACCCGCCTGCAAGAACTAACAAGCAATATTGACCCCTTTGTTATTTAAGTGGGTCAATGAGCATTTTTTTCATATAGAAAAGATGTCTCCGTTCACTGCTCCGCTTTTTCCCTTCTTAGGACCACCACTTCACACCGCACTTTATTATATGAACACAGGGAAGATACCAAAATACTCATAACGTAAAACCTTTTATTACAAGCATTCCCCATTAAAAATAACAGCGCACTCACATTTTTCTGTGCTGTACTCAGCACTCCTATGTCTGCATTTGATGCTTTACTGGCACCACTGCGCTCCCATATGAGCAGGGCATTTACGGTTTCTAGCAGACGTGACATCAGTGCCTGTTAGCTCTGCCCCTACACATTTCACTTTCTGGTGTCCTCAGGGAGCAGTACAAATGCAGACATATGAGATAGATAAGTAAATATGGAAGTGTTTGAACACATTACAGTTTTTTCAGATTCCAATGGGGTCCAGGAAGTCTCTGATTTTATTCTGAAATTGTTCATAATCGATTAGAATAGTGGAGTAGATTCAGTTTACCTTGTTGGGCTAGAGATATAATGATGCATAGAATTTGGATTTCCCAAGTGATAAAACTGGTTGGTGTTTGTGTCTTCTCATGCCTGGCAAACAGATTTGTTATTGCCTTTACTTTAACATGTACACATGCACATATGTTCATATACGTTTCAGTTTAGAGAGGTTTTTTTTTTCTCAGGTGTTGTTTTAACAGAAAATCTAACTCATTGTTCATTGGAGGGTGAGGGTCTTCTTGGTTTGTTTGGAGTGCAAATCAGCTTCTCTAAATGTCTTGAAAATCAAGACATTGATTCAGGTCTTACAGAACTCATCGATCTGGGTCTTAGTTCTCAGACTGGTAAAAACTTGAAAGGCTGAGTAGGTGTAACGTTAGATTGCAGATCCCATTGAAATTCATATCATTGATTGCATATCAGAAGTACCCCGACAAGTGGGATTGCGTGAATGTGAATCTTGGCAAAATATCCACGGAGTGCGTTCAAGTACAGCATGCAAAGCTAACCATTAAGTGGAACTGTCTGGATAACAACTTTATGTGGAAGTATATTACATATGTGTGGTGTATTGAGCATGGAGGGTTTGTCAGCTAAAGAGTGCATGCATATAACAACTTGGGCATCTATATCATAAGCATGCTCTGAATAATGCATTGTAAAAGCAATGCACAGGTTGCATTGTGGCCACCTGCCCTCTATACAATTGATTGACCATTGATACTTTGTATAAATTGGATGTGAATATACTTTGTATACAGACTATGAGTAAGCGCCCATAAGGGGGCGTGAAGCACGTCAGTCTTTCCTATCTGTACTTTTGGATTTTTATTACCAATAAAAAGTTAACCGCTTGCCGACCGCCGATCGGCATCTGACGGCGACAAGCTGGCTCCTCTGCGCAAATCGCGGTCATATGACGGCGGCTGCGAGATCGAGCACAGTGAGCGCGCGCGCGCACCACCGGAGGCGCGCCCGTGCGCTCACTGTGTCTGGGGAAGGCCAGGGAGCGGGTGCGGCGGAGTCGATCTCCGCCGGCCACCCGCGATGCCCCCCCCCCCGGAGTGAAAGAACGGAGGTCCGTGTAAGTAAACACGGACTTCCGTTCTGTGAAGGGGGAAGGGCTGTGATCACAGCCTTCCTCTACATGGAAGGTGTGATCACTTCCCTTCCCCAGCTAGGGCAGTCCCCACACAGTAAGAACACGCCCAGGGAACACAGTTAACCCTTAGAGCGCCCCCTGCAGGTTAACCCCTTCACTGCCAATGGCATTTACACAGTAATCAGTGCATTTTTATAGCACTGATCGCTGTATAAATGCCAATGGTCCCAAAAAAGTGTCAAAATGTTCCGACATGTCCGCTGAAATATCGCAGTACCGCTAAAAATCGCGGATCGCCGCCATTACTAGTAAAAAATAAAAAAAATAACCCCAGAAATGAATTCTCATCATCCGTAAACGCAACCACTTTTGCGCAAACCAATCAATAAACGCCAATTGCAATTTTTTTTATCGCAAATATGAGGAAGAATATAAATTGGCCAAAAACGGTGGAAAAAAATGTTTTTTTATATTTTTTTTTTGGATTTGTATTTTAGCAAAAAGTAAGAAATTTGGTTTTTTTTGCAAAATTGTCGATCTTCTTTTGTTTATAGCGGCGATCAGAAATGACGCAGCGGTGATCAAATACCACCAAAAGAAAGCTCTATTTGTGGGAAAAAAAACGACGCAAATTTTGTTTGGGTACAACCTCGCACGACCGCGCAATTGTCAGTTAAAGCGACGCAGTGCCGAATCGCAAAAAGGGCTCTGGTCCTAAAGGGGGAAATCCTTCCGGGGCTGAAGTGGTTAAATAGAGTGCGGCCATCCAGAATGTGTTCCCCCCCCCCATTTATTCAGATCTGCGATTTTTATCAGGACTGTGATATTGGGGTGGACATGTTGGACATTTTTGACAGTTTTTTGGGACCAATGACATTTATACAGCGATCAGATTTAAATATCCACTGATTACTATATAAATGTCATTGGCAGTGAAGGGGTTAACTGTGTTCCCTGGGCGTGTTCTAACTGTGAGGGGGCTGAGCTGCCAGGGGCATAAGAGATCTAACTGATCACAGTGACAGGGACCAGTAGATCTCTTACATGCTGCCTGACAGAGTGGGGAACCGCCGTGTTTACATCAGCAGTTCCCCGTTTTTCTTCTCTGCCAGGTCAGCGCCGGTAGCCAGAGTCCCCCGGACCCACGGCCATACTGTTGCAGAGTGCAGCGGGCATGAGAGCGTGCTCCCACCCGCTAACGAGCAAGCTGCAGTTTATAAACAGTGATTCGCCGGACAGAGCCACTCTGCAGCAGTAAACACCGGGAACAAGGGGTGGTATTTTTAAAGTGTTGGATGAATTTGAACACATTGAGTGTGATATTTAGCTGCACTTTATTTTTGTACTTGTTTGCACAGGATCTACTCTTCATATACACTCACCGGCCACTTTATTAGGTACACCTTGCTAGTACCGGGTTGGACCCCCTTTTGCCTTTAGAACCGTCTGAATTCATCATAGCTTAGATTCAACAAGGTGTTGGAAACATTCCTCTGAGATTTTGGTCAACAGTGATATGTTGGTAGTTGCTGCAGATTTGTTGGCTGCACATCCATGATGCGAATCTCCCTTTCCACCACATCCTAAAGGTGCTCTATTGTATGAGATCTGATGGCTGTGGAGGGCATTGGAGTACAGTGACCTCATTGGCATGTCAAGAAACCAGTGGTGAGATGATCTGAGCTTTGTGACATGGTGCATTATCCTGCTGGAAGTAGCCAGATGGGTACACTGTAGTCATAAAGGAATGGACATGGTCAGCAACAATACTCAGGTAGGCTGTGGCGTTTAAACGGATTCTTGTCCTTAACCTCCGATGTTAAGCGTGTCTGAGTGGTTTTAACCTGTTATCTTTTCTCAACAGACTACTTAGAGCTAAAGTCTACCATCCCATTTTCAAAACACATCCGTACCTAGGTAGGACGGAACATAGTTGCCAAGTCCGACCACCACCACATTTCCATCCCCCCTATAAAGAACCGTGTGAAACCCGGGGAATCATCGTTAACTCGTAGCAAATTTGCGGTGTCGGATGGACTCATAACAACGACTGGTACAGGTAAGGAAATACTGATGTCACATGGGTAGACCGATGAAGGTCGTCCTATTACGTGGTACAGTGTT
>BLSH010034048.1:30879-44502 GCA_018402905.1 Glandirana rugosa
AAAAAAAAAAAAATTGTCCCTACGAGACGGTACCTATACGAAGACACCGGCACTTCCCCCTATGCCAATATCCGGGAGAAATATACGTGGGTGTCGTTCCGCACACTACGACGTCCTGGATGTCTCCCTACGTGGGAAAACACCTTTACCCCCCCCCCCCCCACACCAGAGAGATGTGAATACGAGGTAAGTCTAGATGTTTAAGGAGACGACCTTTTGGTGCATCCCTCTGTAGGTCCTGCAGCATCACACGCCTTGCTGTGGGTGCATATAAAGAGGGCCTATAACCGTATCCCCCTTCACGGCCACAGAAGCATATCCATGGCAGAGCATCCCTGTTAAAAAAAAAAAAAAAAAAAACTCCTGGCTGCAAGTGAACACATGTTCAATCATGCCCTTGAGAAGGCACTAGGATTCAAGTGGAATCAGTCCCAGCTATTTTCCCTCTGAACAATCCTACTTCATAAAAGTGAACATGCACAACTGAAAAAATTAGAAGCATCAACTTACACATTTTTCAGCTTCCAAGCCATCTAAGAAGAAAGTCATGAAGGGGGTTATACCATCCTCACGGTAATCCAAAAAGCCCACCATACCGTCAGGGTCCATTGACTCTCCTGTAAAAAACTGAAGAGCAGCTTAGTCAGTATTGTTACAATGCATAGCTAAATGACTCTACAATCAGTCTGTTAAACACACCTGCAGGTTTTTGAAGTTTCCAAGAATCTCTTTGATTTTTTCTGCTGCTCCAGTCATGAAAGGCTGCACTCTTCCAGGATTATTCTTTTCTAGATGACATTTAATGCTATAAAAATAGAATACGTCACTTAAAAAAGATGGTTTGAATAGAAACAGATCTTCCAAAAAAAGGTGTACTTAAACTGCTTGTGTTTTTTTTATGGGGACGGGGACACCTGCAAGAGAACAGAAAGGCATGAAATACTTAGCTTAGATGAAGTTGCAGCAGTCCCCAAGCATCCCAGAAGACAATAGACACGCGAAGCCGGTCACGTGTCCATAGTCTTCTGGGATCCGACCAATCACAGCGCGGACTCCAGCGCTGTGGTCAATCCCATGCATGGGAGCTGTCATTTACGGGACACTTCATGAAGAACCAGCCCAGTCAGGCCGTTTCTTCAATGCGCATGTGCTGATGTCTGCACATGCAGATACAGGGAATATCTCCTAAACCAGCGGGTTCTCAACTCCTGTCCTTAGGACCACTAACAGGCCAGGTTTGCAGGATAACTGAAATGCATCACAGATTATATAATTTGCTGCTCAGTGATTGCAGTATTCTAATCTGCATCCCTAAAGCAATACTTAAAATCTGGCCAGTTGGTGGGTCCTGAGGACAGGAGTTGAGAACCAATGTCCTAAATGGTGCAAGTTTAGGAGATTAACTGGGACCTACAGGTAAGCCTGAATATAGGCTTACCTGCAGTTTAAAGTGGTTGTCATGACTTGACAGCCACTTTAACCACTTAACCGAAAGGTTTTCCAGCTTCAGGACCAGAGCACTTTTTGCGATTTGGCACTGCGCCGCTTTACTGACAATTGCGCAGTTGTGCGACTTTGCACACAAACAAAATTTGCATCCTTTTTTCCCCCACAAAGCTTTTTTTGTGGCATTTGATCGCCGCTATAAAAAAGACCGACCATTTTGCAAAAAACCCAAATTTCATATTTTGCTAAAATTCAAATCCGAAAAAAAAATAAAATAAAAAGTTTCACCGGTTTATATTCTTCCTCATATTTGATTTAAAAAAAAAAAAAAAACCCACAATTGGCGTTTATTGATTGGTTTGCGCAAAAGTGGCTGCGTTTTACGGATGATAATTCATTTCTGGGGATTTTTATTTTTTTTACTGGTAATGGCAGCAATCTGCGATATTGCAGTGGACAGGTCGGACATTTGACACTTTTGGGACCAATGACATTTTTTCTGCGATCAGAAATTTAAACGTCCACTGATTACTGTATAAATGTCATTGGCAGTGATGTTAACCGGGGGAGGGGGGGGGAAGGGGTTAACTATGTTCCCTGGGTGTGTTTTTACTGGGGGGGGGGTGTTGGGCCACCATGGGCATGAGATCTAACAGTGACAGGGATCAGCAGATCTCCCATGCCTGCACTGTCAAAATGGGGAACCACCGTGTTTACATCGGCTGTTTCCCGTCCTTTGCCTGTGGCCGCTCGTCGCGGCTTGCATTGGGTCCGCCCGAGCCGCGGGCACACTTCAGAAGTGCGGTGGCGGCGGGTGCCCCGAACCCCCCCCCCCGGCAGCGTGAAAACACAGCAGGCGGTCAGGAAGTGGTTAAGCAATTAGAAAAGCAACTCAATTTAGCTTAATAGGACTACAGCATGCAAAAAAGTGCAGCTAGGTTTCTAATTCTTAGGTTCTTGTGCAAAGGTCCTACAAATGCACAATGAGCTTACCAGTTAAGCACACCTCATGCAGCTTCCATTGATGTGGCAATAATGCTACACTGTTCCCCAATTCACAGCACGGTTGACAAATTGTGTAAGCTACATTGCACTACAATGGAATGCAAAAGGTTGCAGGTAATGTGGGTGTCCAGTCACTGCTGATCTGTCTGTAACCTGCCAATCAGCACCTAGGAATTGCTCACCCGTGAGCCATTGTGTATAGGGAGGCAGAGCACAAGATTTAGCCCACTCCATGTAAACCGCTTACTTTATGAGGCATCCCATAGTAACCATTTTTGGACTTTAGATGTACTAAACATCAGATTGGGTGGGCAGGATGCCACACTGAAGTATAAATCAAAACAGTGAAGCTAAAGTTTAGTTTTGGATAGGAAATGATTAGAGGGTCAATCCCAATCTTCCAGTACAGAAAGCAATCTGAACTCTGCAAAGGGACACATTCGAAATTCTGACAAGGTTTTTTATTTTCATTGTCCACGACTTTGTGATCTGCCAACACCTGCTCCCAATGAACGTTTTTAAAAACGCAGACGGTGTGTGTAACCTCCAATGGAGCAACATAACTGATTTGACTGCAGCCATAAAGCTATTAAACCCAAAACAAAATTGGTACATATTGAAACTTACCAATCCTTAAATGGTGGGTGCATTAGTTTCCCTTTTAGGGGTATTTTCTTTATCACCTGGTGATTTGGCCAGTATCCCCTTCTGGTCTTTACTCCAGATGAGGAGCAACTGAGTCACTTGGACAGCAACAATGTCAACATGTTATGAGGGTAATGCTATAAGCGCATTAAGATGGACTTAAAGTTAAAAATTTTTTTTTTTTTTTTTTAACAGCAGTCGGTTTTCTGCCTTTTAGCATAAATTAAAAAAAAAAAAAAAACACACACACACACACACACACACCACAGAGGTTCCGCTTGAATTTAAAGCTGCCGACTTATTTTTGGGGAGACTGGAGCGCCAACATGAATAAAAAAAATATAAAAAAAAGAAATCGTATGTCTGTGCGTTTAACACCCATGCCATGTTTACTGGACCAGTTTGGGAAGCTGAACCTGTACCAATGTAGATACGGTGGCTGAACATTGGTGCTTTTTCTCCCAAGTGATGGCAACGAAAGCTAGAGACAGAAGGCAAATTACCAATTTCAGGTTGTTTGCAATATCACGTTATTCTGTACAGGTACCATTTTACAGGTACTCCACCACTTTTCCATCGCTCACCTCAAAGATGGGAAGTCAGACTGTACAAGTCTACAAATGATGGTCATGACTGTCCAGTGTCAACAGCTAGTTGATTGCGGCTCATAGGTTACTATAACCCAAAAACAGTCAAGTCTACAACACATTTGGATGCAATATTCACTTACGCCTTCATATAGTCTTTAATATATCGTTTAAATGCATCCTTTGAGAAGCCAGTTTCTTGAAGTTTATGGTTCATCACAATGTCAACTCCTGATACTGATACACCGTCACCTCCCTCATCCACACACTCAGCAGATGCGTTTCCACCAATAAGAGCGTCATCGATGTCACCTTCTCTTCGGGTGATGGTCTAAATAAAAATATGTCACCTCATTAAATATATTCTGGAACACTTCACTTACTACCAAAGCAGGCATTGATATAGAAGAGTTGAAACTGGTAATGCCAATGTGTACTTTCTAAACCATATATAAAGCTTAAAGACCACAGATATACAAAGAAAAAAAAATTGAAGATTTGTTTCATCTCGTATCTGAGGCTGTTCACTTTTCACTGGGTATAGGTGAGGGTTTACATCCACTATAAAGTGATACAAAACCCTCATGGTTTTCGCCTATATCTTACTAACTAGCATTACACAAGTCTAACTTTATGTCATTTTCGCTTCCATCCGCGCCCCCCCCCCCCCCCCATTTCCAGTTGTCCTGTTTGCTGGGTGACCCCTGTATTGCCGATCTCAGTGTCAAAGCACAAGGGAGGCAGAGCTACAGCATCCTCCGTGCCCAGGGACACAGTGCAGGCACAGCCAGCGTTCCTACACAGAGCTGTAGTCATAGGTATGGGCAACATACGGGTGACACAGATCGGCAATACAAGGGTCACCCAGCAAATAGGACAACCGGAAATGGGGAAAAAAAGAGCCCGAACTAAACTTGGGAGCGAGAATGACACAAAAAAGTTAACTTATCATGTAATGCTATTATTTAGTAGCAGATATAGGCGAAAAATACATGTGTTTAGTATCACTTTAAGCTTCTTACAGAGATAGGTCCCTCAGCACACTCACCTTTCCTTCAACTTCAATACACAGCCCATTACAGACTTCTTTTGTTGGGTAGATGTCCGAGAACATTTCATCATCTAAAACAAAAACAAATCTTGTTTAATGGCTGTATGAATAGGTGTTATGACAACCCTAAAGCATTCATTTACGTAAATTAAGTTTATGTATACTTTTATTTATTTGCTCCCTTTTGGTCCGCAAACTAAAAGTTACATAATGCAAAATGCCAGTTGATCGTGAAGATCTGTCAGCACACATGAACAAATCACACTGGGCAGGGCTGACACCATTCAGTCCACATAACAGTGTTGCAAGCCCCCAACAGGACTTAAGAGCAGAGTGCATTTCAGTACGGTATTGTACCCCAACATACACTTAACACAAAGTTCAATAAGGCATTTCCTTTCTGTACCTCAGGCAACACCAAGAAATAGCTCACATGTACAGGTAGAGCATGACTGGTTCTAACCTCTTAGCACAAAACCCCCCCCAATTACAGTCAATATTCAACCATACCATTACTGCCACCAACATCTCTGCAAAAGCCATAATCTTCTGTGTATGGTGATACACTAGCATGCTCCACTGTGGGCAGCGTAGTCTGAGCAGGGGAATTTGGTGTCCACTATGCATCTTGTTACTTGCTGTCTAAAGGGTTAACTGTACAACTTACACCAATCCCATTTGTCTACCTTATCTAGAAAGCAGGAATTAAAAATCTGTCTAGTTTGTTTCTTTTATGGCCCAAAAGTATTTTGGCATGTTTTATTTTCACAGATTAGCAAAAAAAAAAAAAAAATTGTGACTGCCTAAAAAGAGAAAATACATCTGGCAGGTGTGCTTAGTTATACAAGATAGTTTCCTCTCCCAAAATGTTATGGTTTTTCTGTAAACCTAAGGGGGGGGGGACCAATGGGGACAATAGATCACCTCACTTCCTATCCCACCATAGCCAAAACAGGAAGTGAAGAAATGCCTCCAAAGTGGGGGAAACCCAGGGTATCAGCAATAGAAGACAAAAGCTACAAATCCTGTAGCTGCCGACTTATGGCACCTACTTGTCCAAGAATCCAGCAGTGTCCCCCCCAAGCCGATTCTCAACCACCATCTTGACTAAGGGAAACCAGCAGGGAAGCTGGATTACCTACTGAGCATGTGCTTTGTGAATGGGACGCCTGTCCAAACTAGATAGCTGCTCCCCACCAAAAAGGGTGTCAGATGACACAGCAGGGGATGGGGAGAAGGCAAACAAGCTGAACTCCTCTTTAAGGCGGAGTTCCAACCAAAAGTGGAACTTCTGCTTTAGGTGTAGGTCACCCCCTGACATGCCACAATTAGCATGTTTTTTTTGGGGGGGCCAGGGAGCCCATTTTGACAGGGTCCCAGCTTTACTCACTCTCCTGGTAACCACAGAGGCAGAGGAAAGTTCACCTCTCCCTCCCATCAATCTTCCAGGACATGCCACAGGTACCAGAAGATCGCCCGCCCGGCCATTCACAGCATGGCTTGCGCATGCCCGGCTGTGCAGCCATGGCCAGTCACCCACACTTGCTATGCCGGCGCTGCGGAGGGGAGAGGCTTCTGGCGGGCTGCATTGCTGGCCAGGAGTAGCCATTAAAAAGTCAGCACTTTTTGTAGCTGCTGACTTTAAAATGTGTAACTCCACTTTAAGGCCCCCCATTCACATTTTAGAACCACAGCAAAATGGCAGCAATAGAAAAGTGAACTACAAATGCAAAAAAACACGTTCAGGTGCCATTATCAGCAATGGCATCTAAAAATGCAATGTGGTTTTGCCACAACCGTCACACAGCAAATCACATTCTGTGAAGCTTGAGCGATAATCACAGCAAAACCGCACCACAATTTTAGGTGCCATTGAATGCACCAGCACCTAAACTTGTTATGAAATTGTAGGGTGTTTAAAAAAAAAAAATCACAGCAACTCTGCCACGATCCCAACACTCCCAGGAGTGAATGGGGCCTTAAAATGAAGTGTTGCTGCTCCAGCTCCTCATGGCAGGCCTGATCTATAGAAACATGGCTGAGCCCTCATGTGAGGAGGGGGAAAGGTTGAGCAGCTCCAGTATTTACAAATACACAGCCAGCCCCACCCTCTGGCCTGCAGTGGTCATGCTGAGATCCTGCAGTCAGGCCTTGCCACTGAATGCCATCCTGAGGAGGAGAAAGTATAGCCCCGCCCAGCCAGCATCAACTCCTGAGCCAATGAGATGTGGGGGCGGTCCCTTCATTCTTTCCGGCAGAGCTCCGGTTAGCCGGTCACGTGCTACAGACTCCGCTCCCCTCAAACTTTATTCAAAGCTCAGTAAACTGAGAGCAACTCCTACGTCATCACAAACTTCCACTGCCCCCGCCTCCTCCCCTTCTAATCTGCCTGGTGACGCCCCTCCCCCCACCCAGCAGCCGCAGCTTCCCGCCCAGGATGACGCATAAAAAGAAGTCCGCCGCATGCAGTCTTCCGCCACACATACGGCGGGTCCGGCCCCAGCCTGTAAAATAAGTAACAATACAAGCCCGGACTGCACCAAGTTCCTATAGGGCCTCGTGTACGGGCGGGAGAGAAAATGGCGCCGTCTATGCGGCCAGAGCTCGGCACGCGCCTTCCCCCCCTCCCCTCTAACACAAATGGAATGTTCCGGCCCGTCAGGCGGCTCTACAGCGGAAAGAAATGTGGGGAGGGAATAGGCCGCGCGCGCCTTCTACAGCACGAGGCCCCCCCCTACACTACCGTAATGTAACCAATAGCGGCGCCCAACACCCCCCGGGGAACGGCTACTTACTGCTGATGACACACTTGTAGATGATCATGGTGGCGGTGAATTGGGAGTCGGCGTCCCGGAGAGGTGTACGGGAGCTTCAGCTCCGGCTAAGGGTGGGGAGTAAAAAGGAACGAGTCAGCGCCTCGCTTGCTTCATATAGGGGCGGCGCGGCCCCATGACGTAGTGTGGGCATGCGCAGTGAGAAGCGCCGAGGCTCGCCTGTAGGGTTGAGGGACGCAGCGTGCACTCTTGGCTCCGCCCGATTGCGCTATACGCGGGACTATTCATTCGCCTGGAGCGCCATCTGCTGGACAGATTGAAGATAGCTTCTTTTCAGGTTTACAGGGCTCTTTCGCCCTAGCATTGCACTCTGAAGAGTGATCCGTGTTCGGATTGCTCCACAGAGAGCAATTGACAGGTGGCAAGGCCAAGGAGGCGTTCTATTGCCTGCTCACAGGGTTTCCAACTGTCAGTAAAGTTACTGATAGGCTGTCGGTTAATGTCTGTTAGAGAAATTTTATGTCCGTAAAAATCAGTCTCTCTTCTCAGGCCGGTTATTGTTGGCCGGCAAGTGTAAGAACGAGCCGCTCCCCTCGCAGCTTGATGCAGCATCAGCAGCCACTTATCCAGGCAGAGTTTGGAGCCAGTGGGGATTATTTGTATCTCTTTTCCAGTTCCCACCCGGCCGTCAATCTGATTGGATGTCATATGACAACCTTCAGAACGTGCCACTCACACGCACCCTAAGGGGCGCACAGCGGTTGGTGGTGAGCTGTTTCCTTTGGACACTGTTCAGGGTAAAGAGCTGATGTAGGCTCTTTATCATGTGATAAACTATGTCCAATCACAGCTGATCACATGTAAACAAATGGTGGTTATCTGCATTTCCTTTCCTCAGAGCTGTCAGTGTGTGAGGAAAAGCCGATAATCATCTTTCCTGTGACAGGGGACATTTACACTAATAATCAGGGCATTGATCATCAGTGCAGAATATCAGTGCCCTTCAGTGTTGCCTTATCAGTGCAGCCTATAAGTGCCCATTGGTGCAGCCTATCAGTGCCCATCAGTGTTACCTTATCAGTGCAGCCTGTAAGTGCCCATCAGTGTAGACTCATCAGTGCCGCCTTATCATTGCAGCCCCATTAGTGCAGCCTATCAGTGCCCATCGGTGCAGCCTATCAGTGCCCATCAATGTTACCTTATCAGTGCAGCCTGTAAGTGCCCATCAGTGCAGTCTATCAGTACCCATCAGTGCAGCCTCATCAGTGTCCATCGGTGCAGCCTATCAGTGCCCATCAGTGTTACCTTATCAGTGCAGCCTGTAAGTGCCTATCAGTGCAGTCTCATCAGTGCAGCCTATCAGGGCTGCCTTATCATTGCAGCCTATCAGTGACCATCAGTGCAGCCTATCAGTGCCCATCAGTGTTGACTCATCAGTGCAGCCTTATCATTTGTTTAGCAAAAAATAAAAAATCCAGTGGTAATTAAATACCACCAAAAGAAAGTTCTGTCTCAAAAAAAAAACTAGTTTGGGTACAGTGGTGCATGACCGCACAATTGTCATTTAAAATGCGACAGCACTAAAAGCTGAAAATTGTCCTGGGCAGGAAGAAGGTGAAAGTGCCCAGTATTGACGTGGTTAAATAGAAGTCGGTGGTGGAAGAAGCAGGCAGCCGTATTTGCTGATCCTGCTCCTCTAGTTCTGACTGCGGAGTGGTCTCAACTGTGCTCTGTGCGGATTGATCCCACATGCTGCGCAAGGGGGATTTGGGGGTGGGAGTAGAGCTCTGTACTGGGGGAGGGGGTGACTTGGGGGAAAAGGGGGAACCCCTGTACCCTGCACTCTGTATGCAGAGCACCCCTGAAACCTGCACTCTGTATGTACTGCGCACTTGAACCCTCCACTCTGTATGTAGCACACACTTGAACTGTACTCTGTCTGTAGCGTACAGTTGAACCCTGCACTTTGTACATAGTGCACACCTTAACCCTGGTATTTATTGTCCCTGTAAGGCTACATGTTTCAACCTTCCCCTGAACGATTTTTTTGACAGCTAGAAACTGACGCTTAAAACATCCGTTTAGCCGCGTTTTACATGCTGCGTTTTGCCGCGTTCGCGTCTACAAACAGTTTTTTCTTTAAAATGGCAAACGCCTTTAAACGAAACGGTGCTAAATGAAGCTGTTACAGGCATTTGGCATTTCAAATGCCTCTGAACTTACATCTGAACACATTTTTTTGCTTTCCAAAAAAATCCTCTAAACTCAACTGCCTGGAAACAGCTTAAAGGACCATGTGTGCATGTACTAATAAGATAACATTAGATGAGTTCAGGGGCAGCTGGAAAAAACATGCAAATGCCTCTAAACCTCCGTTTAGAGGCAGCAGTGTGCTTAAGGCCTAAGACCCTCCCACAGTTAATGCAGGAGGCGAGACTGCTGCCTCCTTCTTTTCAGCCAAATGTGCATTTTGCTGCGCAGCCACATTAAGCTCAATGGGCAAGTTACACTAGTCAATGTCACCTGTGAAACTTGACATGTCAAGTTAAAATTGCCACACTATGAGGCTAAGCATCAAGATCATGGCAATGTGTACACACCCTAGCAGCTGCTATGTTATATAGTGAACGCATATGTAGGTCACGCCAACATATGTAAACAGTGTTTGCACCGCCGCGAACGTCTGAGTGAGAGCAATAATTCTAGCACTAGACCTCCTGAGTAACTCTAAACTGGTAACCTGTGGACATTTTTAAAGCATCACCTTTGGAGATTATTAACCACTTCAGCCCCGGAAGGATTTGCCCCCTTCCTGACCAGAGCCCTTTTTGCGATTCGGCGCTGCGTTGCTTTAACTGACAATTGCGCGGTCGTGCGGTGTTGTACCCAAACTAAATTTGCGTCCTTTTTTTCCCACAAATAGAGCTTTCTTTTGGTGGTATTTGATCACCGCTGCATCATTTATGATCGCCGCTATAAACAAAAGAAGAGCGACAATTTTGCAAAAAACAACAAATTTCTTACTTTTTGCTAAAATACAAATCCAAAAAAAATATAAAAAAAATTTTTTTTTTCATCGGTTTTGGCCGATTTATATTCTTCCTCATATCTGTGATAAAAAAAAATCGCAATCGGCGTTTATTGATTGGTTTGCGCAAAAGTTGCCGCGTTTACGGATGAAGAGAATTCATTTCTGGGGTTTTTATTATTTTTTTTTTTTTTTACTAGAAATGGCGGCAATCTGCGATTTTTAGCGGTACTGCAATATTGCAGCGGACATGTTGGAACATTTTGACACTTTTTTGGGACCATTGGCATTTATACAGCGATCAGTGCTATAAAAATGCTCTGATTACTGTGTAAATGCAAAAAGCGTAACATTTCAATGACTGCCGTTTTATTCTCTAGGGTCTCTGCTAAAATAAACATATAATGTTTGGGGGTTCTAAGTAATTATATAGCAAAAAATACTGATTTTAACTCGTAAGAAGCAAATGTCAGAAAAATGTCAGCAAGTTTTGGCCCCTGTCTAAATTGGCCCTAGTATGTGTATGAATGTGAGTCAGGGACCTTAGATTGTAAGCTCCTTGAGGGCAGGGACTGATGTGAGTATACAATATATATGTAATGTGCTAAACTGACTGCGCTATACAAGTACCTGTAATAAATAAATAAACAGCACATGTATTGTTCATTGCATCACATTAGCACAACATAACCTGTTAAATACACTGAAAGGGTAAGAAGAGATGTAAAGGGATTTTCTTTTTGTTAATGACAAACATGTCTTACAAGCTCTGTGCAGTGGTTTTGCACAGAGCAGCCCCAATACTCTTCTTAAGTCCCCCACTGGCGATCCTGGCTCCCCCCCCCCCCACCAAATGCCCCCATAGCTAGGAGGCACTCATGCGAGCTTGATCCTGAGTGGATACACACAGTGCAGTTCATTCAGACCCAGCCCCTCGCACTCATCTCACAGTCTGTGATTGACAGCAGTGGGAGCCAATGGCTCCTGATGCTGACTCCATGGCCAGTGAGGAGAGAGAGAGACACTGCTCTTAGGCACAGAGTTGGATCGAGACTGAACTCAGGTAAGAATAAGGGGGGGGGGGGGGGGGGAAGCAAAGAAGGTTTTTTTTACCTTCACTTGTTTCTGCTGGCCGTATGCATATATGTGGCATCTCAGCTGGTGGGCTTCAACGTAGAGAGGCAGCATGTATGCAGCCCAATTGGAAACAATTCTGTGCTAAGAACATGTGCTGTGTGCGAGGCAGCACAGTCCCAGCACAATTACCGGCAGGAAACGGAAAGCCAATCACAGTGGTTCATACGACCAGAATGCCTAGAACTCTTAAAGGACAGGAGGCAGTCGACGGGAAGGGGTTAATGCAGAGAATGCATTAAGGTAAAAACCTGCTGCCTTTAGAACCACTTTAATTACGTGCCTGCAGTCACCTCATTTGCAGCAATATCAGTAGCAGAGAGATTTAATTGCCAGTGTAGCCCTAGGTAAGGGGTTCAAACAAAAAACTACTTGGTAGCCCTACATAGGCCTCCTCATTGAAACAAAAATACCACCATCCTTCTACTAAAATACCTAAAATATCCTTTGACAGAAGCCTTCTATACCTATGGTCATGCCTGTGTAGTCAGCGCTGTTTTACTTGTACAGTGCTGGAGAAACTCGGAAGTCTGTGGTTTGGCAGTATGTTTACACCGGAAGTGACGTAACATCACAGCACTTCCTGTTAGTACAGAGCCTCATACAGAGGATAAAGAATACCTGAAAGTGAAAATATTCTGTATTATAGGAAACATGTAAAACTGTTAATTGTGCCTAAGCAGTACTCAGTAAAATCTACCTTTAACCTTGAATTTCCCCTGTAACATCCCCTTACACTAAGGCAGTGGTTCTCAACTCCGGTCCTCGGGACCCACCAACAGGCCAGATTTTAAGTATTACCTTGGGGAAATGCAGACTAGAATACTGCAATCACTGAGCAGCAAATGATATCACCTGTGATGTATTTCAGTTATCCTGCAAACCTGGCCTGTTGGGGGGTCCCGAGGACCGGAGTTGTGAACCACTGCACTAAGGTGACTAGATTTTTAAAATTAAATCCAGGGACATATTTTTTTATTATTGGCAAATAGTGAACTATTTTATAAGCCTATTTTCCTCAAATTATATATGCAGTGCATGTGGCGTGTGTTTATGGAATGATTGTATGATATATACGTTATTTCGTCCATGAGATAAAAAAAAGATACTTCTTAGAATTGATTGAGTATGGCTACACATATGACTACCAAATGTTATGAAGATAAGATAGAGAAAAAACAGAATGCAGAGTTCAGGAGTGCGCAGCGTAAAGAATGCAGGGCTCAGGAGTGCGCAGCGTAAAGAATGCAGGGCTCAGGAGTGCAAAACAAAAGAATGAAAGGCTCAGGAGTGTGCTACAAAAAGAGTGCAGAGCTCAGCAGTGCGCTACATACAGAATTCAGGGCTCAGCTGTGCTCATCTATGCAACCTCACCAGTGCCCATCTATGCAGCCTCACCAGTGCCCAGCAAAGCAGCCTCACCATTGCCAAGCAATGCAGCCACACCATTGCCCAGCAATGTAGCCTCACCCGTGCCTAGGAATGCAGGCTCACCAGTGCCCAGCAATGCAGCCCCACCAGTGCTCAGCAATGCAGCCTTACCTGTGCCCAGCAATGCAGCCTCACCTGTGTCCAGGAATGCAGCCTCACCTGTGCCCAGCAATGCAGCCTCACCTACGCAGGGGATCAGAGAGGAAGAGGAGAGCCAGCCGGATCATCACACAGGCTGGCGTCGCCTGCTGTGTCAGCTTTAATTTGAATCACTGGGTGCCGCCATCACACAAAGTCCAGCCTCCTGGATCGGCTTCTACCTATGATAGACAGCACATGTCCCAGCATTGGACAAGTGTGCTGTCTGTCAAAGGAGCCAAACCAGGAGGCGGTACTTTGTGTGACAGCGAGCACCAGGTGATTCAAATTAAAGCTAACACAGTGTAAGTAAATGGGAGGATGATGTGGGGCAGTTCGAGGATGAGGAGTGGGAGGAGGCGCTGCAGGCTGTACGCAAGAGTT
>BLSH010034048.1:44512-56601 GCA_018402905.1 Glandirana rugosa
CTGTCGTAGTCCATACGTTTGGTAAAAGTAGTTAGAATGTGTCAGCTTCATATCTGTTGACGTAGTATGTCTGGGAGGTCTGTATGATGCAGTTGTCTATACTTCGACTGTGTAAGATTGATGAAAATGGTTTGCATACCTGATGTATTGTAACTGTCTATATTTTGTCTATAATAAAATTCTTTCTGGTTAAAAAAAAAAAGCTAACACAGTGGGCGATGCCAGCCTGACACCCCCCAGTGTATGGCACCCAGGGCAGACCGCCCCCCCTCTGCCTCAGCACTCGCCCTGCAATCCAGGGACAAAAGCAGGGACAGATTGGCTTCAGGTACAGTCTGGTCACCCTACCTTACCCCTAAGCAATAGTAGAGGACCCCCAGGGCTAGAATTTCACCTCAGGGCAGAATCCTTGACTCTTTGTAGAGTGGAAGAAATTGGGCACTAGTCACTTTACAACATTAGCAGAGTTTATTATAAAACCAAAAACTCCAGAGGTTAGGGCACAAGATACCCAAAAACAACCAAAAATTAAGGCTACAGACTTTCAGTCAATACAGATAAAGGAGCGTTAAGCCAGAACTGGCAATCTGTATGCTTTAGACTATACAGTATATCAGCTTTATGTCAAGGCTGGGTTCTCAGCAGCTCCCTTCTCTGTGCTCAGGCTGCTCAGATGTCAGATAATTGTCAGCACTCATCGTTCCACAGTGGCTCACCTGGTAATCATTTCCTGTTTGTCAGTCCAGCCTTCAGCCAGCCCCTTCTGGCTATTTAAACTGCCTTGTTCATTCCTTTCATGCCTTCACCTTGATCAAACATATCTGGAGATTCTCTGCTGTGTTCCTGTTAAAGACTTTGCCTGGCCGACGTCCCTTCTGGACCCTGATCCTGTTCTGCTGCCTCTAACTATGCTGATCTGTGGTTTCCTGATTTACTGGCTTGTCTTACTATCCACGTTGGCTTCCGATCCTTGGCTATGTTTTGATTACGTTTACTGTTCTGTACCATTTTTACCATTTTATTAAAAGGTGTGATATTTACCGCATTTCCTTTCACAGTCTGATTCATGGTTCCTGACAGTAGGCGAAGGCCATAAATTCAGAAGATGCAGGCAATTCACCCAGTGGAAATATTTTTTCCAGATTGGATGAGCAGGACCACTGTATGGATCAGTTTGCCATAGCGTTACAGACGCTCCTGATTCGTACTGCTCGCCTGGAATCTTCCACTGTGTCTATTCCGGTACAACCAGTGTTTCAGGCCGTCCCTGCTGCTGCTGCTCCAGTCTCTGTGCAGGCACCCACTTTGAATATTACCTCTATAGGAGGTTTGTCTGGTTCTGCTACGCTTCCCCAGTCGAGGGTTTCTCAACCAGGGTGGGATATATTTTGAGATGCTGCCCCAGGCATTCCCCACGGACAGAAGCAAAGAAGGCTTCATTATTTCTTTGCTTTCTGATAGAACCTTGGCCTGGGCCAACCCTCTATGGGAGATATAAAGACCCATTGTCCAGAGTTACCCTGAGTTTGTGGCTTCCTTTAAAAGGGTATTTGACGTTCCCACACGCCCCATTTCTGCTGCTAAAAGCCTCATGTCCATCACACAAAGTACGAGAACTGTTGTCGATTATGCCATTGAATTCCGTACTCTGACAGCAGAGGTCGCTTGAAACAACAAGGCCCTCATGGCTGCATTTTCTCATGGTCCTTTGGGTAACATTAAAGTTGAGATAGCAACCCGAGACATATCTACAGATCTGGAGAAGTTGATTACGTTTGCCATTGTCATTGACTCCAGACTCCGAGAGAGATCTTCTTTTAAGGAGCGCTTGTGGAAGCCTCCTGTATGTTTGGCTCCGAGCTCTGCATTCGCACTCTTGCCTCCCTCACCTTCCATGCATCCTGGTACTGAGTCCGCCAGTGAAGTAGAGCCCATGCATGTGAGCATCACGCGTCTCTCTGTGGAGGAGAGGGCATTTGGGAGGAGGGAGAGATTGTGCCTTCATTGTGGCCAGGCAGGTCACTTATTGAAGTCTTGTCCTACCCATCCGGGAGAACGCCCGCACCTGAGGTCCTGTAGGGGACAGACCTTAGGTAGCATTGTTGTGTCCCCAGTTATCCTGAAGGATAAGCCTCTAGTTCCGATTACCCTTTCTTGGTCTGAGTTGTCCATCGATACTCTAATTGACTCTGGGCCTGAGGCCTGTTCATAGATAGTGCCTTTGTGTTTAAGCACTCAATTCTGCTGCAGCTTCATGCCACTCCACTTGCCATTGAGACTATTGATGGGAGACCTCTACAGCCTGCCCATGTGACTCATGAGACTGCTCCATTGACCATGGCCGTAGGGGCTCTTCACCATGAGATAATCCAACACCAAGTCATTTCCTCACCTCATTATCCTTGGTTACAGATGGACAACCCCACTTTCGATTGGCATTGTGCTGAGGTTCTTTCCTGATGGCCACAATTAAGTAAAATATGTTTTCAGAGAGTTGTTAAGGTCTTGTGCACCTCTTCATTCTCTGCAAATTTAGCAATGACTTTGCAAAGGTTGAGCCGGTAGTTTGCCTCCACACCGGTCGTATTATTGCGCAATTGATCTTCAACCTGGTGCTGGTCGGGTCTACCCTTTGTCTGTCTCGGAGGATAAAGCCAAGGAGGACTATGTTGCTGATTTACTCTCTCAAGGATTCATCTGCAAATCCTTGTCTCCTGCTGGCTTCTGCTTTGTGAAAAAGAAGAGAGGTGAACTGAGACCTTGTATCGATTATAGTTGTCTCAATTGCATCATGATTAAGAATGCTTATCCAATTCCGTTGATTACGTAATTATTTGACCGCCTCAAGGGAGCAACGGTTTTCACGAAGCTCAATCTGAGAGGGGCATACAATCTCATGAGGATCAAGCAGGGGGACAGATGGAGAACTGCGTTTAATACCAGGACAGGACATTACGAATACCTTGTAATGCTGTGTGATCTCTGCAAAGCTCCTGCAGTTTTCAGGAATTCATCAACGATGTCCTCCGAGATATGTTGCAGCAATGTGTGATGGTTTATCTCAACAATATTCTCATATATTCAAAATCCCTAGCGAGCCACCACACAGATGTCTCCCGTGTACTACAGAGGTTGAAAGATAACCTCCTGCTGTATTGTAGGTTGGAGAAGTGTGAGTTTCATCATGAACAGGTTAAATTTCTGGGTTATGTCATTTCCACTGCCGGTTTTTCAATGGACCCAGAGAAACTTTCTGCAGTTCTTCAGTGGCTAGACATGTGCAATTAGTTTAGTTCCGAATTCGTTTTTTAACAAATTTTAACAGATGTCTCCCGTGTACTACAGAGGTTGAGAGATAACCTCCTGCTGTATTGTAGGTTGGAGAAGTGTGAGTTTCATCATGAACAGGTTAAATTTCTGGGTTATGTCATTTCCACTGCCGGTTTTTCAATGGACCCAGAGAAACTCTCTGCAGTTCTTCAGTGGCTAGACATGTGCAATTAGTTTCATTCCGAATTCGTTTTTTAACAAATTTTAACAAATTTGTTAATTCGGAAGTATCCGAATTAACGAAAATCCACTTGCCAAATTTTTTCGAATATTCGAAATTCGAATAGTTGAATATTTGTAAATTCGAATAGTCAAATATTAGTAAATTCGGAAATTCAAAAACTCGAAAATCAGAAATAATAACTAACTATAATAACTTAACTATTGCTAACTATTAAATTATAGGTATTGGAATTTCCTTTCAAATTTGGCTGTTAATAAACGTAACAAATACAAAATTAATCCGAAGTTACGAATTATCCGAAATAGCGAATGCCGTATATAAACAAATGGAACGTAACCAATTAATAATAATAAATAACAATAATAATAAGAACTTTTTTTTATTATTATTATTATTATTTATTATTAATTTGTTCTGTTCCATATGTTTGGATGTGGCATTCGTTATTTCGAATAATTTGTAACTTTGGATAAATTTGTATTCATTATGTTCACTAACAGCCAAATTTCAAAGGAAATTTCAATACCTATAATTTAATAGTTAGTCATTATTAGTTAGTTAGTTATTATTTAGAATTTTTGGATGTTCGAATTTACGAATTTATGAGCTTACTAATTTTCGAATTTACGAATCGCAGTCATAACGAATGACCCGAAATAATATACGAATGAAACGAAAACATACTAATTTTTCAGCAGTGCACAAGTCTAACAGTGGCCTCGACCCGTAGGTCTACGTCCGCTACAACGTTTTACTTGGCTTTTCCAATTATTATCAGAAATGTATTCGTAACTTCTCTTCTCTGGTCAAACCCTGACTGATATGACCAGAAATGACAGTAACCCACAGAACTGGTCTCCGGAGTCTCTCAAGGCTGCCTTTGTTTCAGCTCCTGTGCTGGCACATCCTGATCTTACGTTACCCTTCATTCTTGAGGTTGATGCATCTGAGACTGGAGTAGGCGCTCTTCTGTCTCAACGTCCTACCTCTGAGAGTGCTATGCATCTGCGTGGCTACTTTCCTAAGAAATCTCCTGCAGAATGCAATTATGTGATTGGGGACAGAGAATTGCCAGCTAACATTTTAGCTCTAAAAAGAATGGAGGCACTCCTCGAGGGTAACACTGTGCCGGTCCTCATTTTGACTGGCCATAAGAATCTTACATTCTTTTCTGAGGCTAAACGCTTATCTCCCACAAAGGCACGATGGGCTCTATTTCTGTCAAGCTTCAATTACATAGTCTCATTCTTACTAAGTCTCATTCGTACTAACAATGTAAGGGCTGATGCTATGTCACAACAGTTTTCCTCCTTCTCCAAGATGGAGCCGGTTCCTACTCCTGTGATACCTCCAGATACCTCCAGATCGCATTCTAGTCTCTATTCACACTACTCTCACTTCACCTTTGGGTCAGATCTATTATCTTCCTGAAAAACCTTGCTTTGTCCCCAGGAATCTCTGCACTGCTTTACTCGAGACTTACCATTCTACCAAGGCAGCTGGACACCCAGGGAAGAATCAGCTCATCTGGTCTATTTCTCATCAATTCTGGTGGCCTAGTCTCCGCGCTGATGTAACTGGCTTCATAACCGCTTGTTCAGTGTGTGCTCAGGTTAAAACACCACAACACCTTCCAGTGGGCCTCCTACAACCCATACCCAGTGGAGAGAGGCCTTGGACCCACTTGTCCATGAATTTTATTGTGGCGTTACCCATCTCCCAAGGCAACACAGTTATGGTGGTTGAACGGTTCTCAAAGATGTCCCATTGTATTCCACTTAAGAAGTTGCTTACATCCAAAGAACTGGTGTACATTTTTGCTCGGGAGATCTTTCAGTTACATGGGTTACCCAAGGTTTTCATCTTAGACAGGGGTAGCCAGTTTGTCTCCAGGTTTTCGCAAGCCTTTTGTTCAGAGTTGGGAATTCAGCTTTCCTTCTCCTCTGCGTATCACCCGCAGTCCAATGGGGTCGCAGAACGAGCCAACCAAGCCTTGGAGCAGTTTCTATGTTGCTATATTTCTGACTACCATAACAACTGATCAGACCTCTTACCTTGTGCGGAGTTTGCTCACAGTGCCGCCAATGCCACTTCCCGATTGCCTCCGTTTATTGCGAATTATGGTTTCCAGGCATCCATGTTGCCTGACACATTTTTTCCTCAAAGAATTCCTGTGTTAGAGAAGCGTTTCTGTGATCTCTGTTCCACTTGGGTGCAGGTCCAAGAATCCTTTCAACGTGCCAGTGATAGGTAGAGACTCCATGCTGTCCGCCGATGCCTACCTGCATCTTCCTACCAAGTTGGGGACAGGGTCTGGCTGTCATTTCGTAACCTCCAACTCCATGTTCCCTCACTGAACCTAGCACTGCGGTATATTGGGCCTTTCGGTATTCTCCGTAGGATCAACCCAGTGGCCTACGCATTAGACATTTCTTCCAATATGCGTATTTCCAATGTATTCCATGTTTCCTTATTAAAATCTTTGGTGTACAACCGCTTAACACCTCAGTACCACATCCTCACCCATTTCAGGTTGAGAACCATGAGGAGTACGAAATACAATCTATCATTGACTCCCGTAGGTTCCGTGGGTGCATACAGTACCTGGTTCATTGGAAAGGGTACGGTCCTGAGTCACGCTCTTGGGTCACATCCTCAGACATACATGCTCCTGTCCTCCTCCGTGCTTTCCATAGACATTTTCCCCTCAAACCTGGTGCCCCTCCAAGGGGCAGGGGTCGCTAAAGAGGGGGGACTGTCAGGGCTGGGCTCTCAGCAGTTCCCTTCTCTGTGCCCAGGCTTCTCAGCTGTCGGATAATTGTCAGCACCCATTGCTCCACAGTGGATCACCTGGTGATCTCTAAAAGGGGAAGGGGGGAGAGTGCATCACAATAAGCGGTGGGTTTAGCCAACAGTGGGAGGGTCTTATGGGTGCACTGTTAAATACCAGGAATGCATTATGTACAGGGTGTAGGGTCCAGGAGTGTAATATCTACAGAGTGGAGAGTTCAGAAGTGTGCTATGTACAGAGTGCAGGGTTCAAGAATGCGTTATGTACAGAGTGTGCTATGTAGAGTGTAGGGTAGGGTTCAGGAGTGTGCTACATACACAGTGCAGGGTTCAGAAGTGCATATCTCACAGGCTACTTTACAATCAAAAAAATTACCTCACCTAGATTGCTCCCCACCCAGTACTGAGCTCTCTCCCCAAATATGCCAGCAACCGAGTTCTTTGAATAGGCCATTGTAAGTACAGCAGCTGAGGCAAAGTGCACACGTTTTGGCTCTAGTTCTAACCCACAACTTTTTTTTAAGAAATTGAGCCACCAATAGGATAGTTTAAAAGTTACCAAACCCTGTTAATTTTCTTTTTTTTTCTATAATTTAATACATTCTTTGTAACAAAGGAGTAAGGGTTTTAGTGGACTCACAGGAATACTGTAAATCACCTATCTCTTGATCTGAGATACCTCGAGCTCCCAGAAAGATTTTTAAAAAGCCTGTCTCTTCAATAATGCTTTGTGCTTTTTACATCCCCCATCTCCTCCTCTGCTTTCATAGGAATGTGTAGGGCAGGGAGGGTTCAGTGTGAGCCGCTGGGAGCCTGGGCTTTGTAAACACACCACAACGCACCCAGCTTGAAGCACAGGGCCAGCCAGAGGTGGTAGAACTCTGTTCCACCACATTGCAGTTGAAAAAAACGCTGTTCCTTTCCAGCCAACAGGCCTTCACACACAGTGTCCTTCTCTGGCAATGCCCATCAGGCAAGATAGGTTCTAGAAAGTCACCCTAAATATTTCTAACCTCCACCAGCATTCACCACTGATGATAAACCTCCTATTGGTTGGTCAGAAAGGCTTCAATATTCATAATTCAGAAGTATACACAATCCCTACACTCCAAAAAAAAACTTCCTGATACATATGGGTACCTAGACACTCATGCCTACAGAATTTTTACATTTTTTCCTCTCAACAACACCACCAACGCAGGGACATTTTTCCTTCCAGTGACACTACCGATGCAGTGGCATTTTCCTTCCAGTGACACCACCGACACAGGGCCAATTTTTCCTTCCAGTGACATCACCCCACATGGGGGACGCAGTTTCCCACTTTTGCCTTGGACACTGGATGACCTTGTCCCAGCACTGCCCAGATAGGATACCTTGCCACAAATTTGTGGCAGTGTTGAATTGTAAGTCTGTTAACTTACTGCACATATTCACTGGCAAGTTGTACACTTGCAGAGCACTTGAAGTACAAGTTCTAGCTGACACTTTTCCAATTTGTAGCAAATTTGCGTGGCAAGTCTCTAGTAAGAGCAAAGTTGCAGTGGTGAGTCTACAGCAAGAGCTCTGCAAGCCACAGTGACCCCTGTGGTGGAATGACGATTGCACAACCTAACTGAACCAGAACTTGCAGCAGACTTGCAGAATGTTTGCAAAGAAAGTTTATCTGGAATCATGAGTAGTGCCCTCTATGCTAGGTAGGTGTAGAGTGTGAGGTTTTTGCTAAGTAAGGCAAATTTAGTCAGTCCTGACTTAATGCAGGCCTAGTTGTTTTGATTCTGGGCTGGGAGTGGCCCAGGTAGGGCTGGGTGATTCACAGATGGTGTAATCAGAACTTCTCACTTCTTTCCAGAGGCTTCTGGTGTTTTCTGGAAAGAGAGGTGGGAGGGGAGGTGTAGCCATTTGGGGTGTTCTAAGAAGCCCTGACCAATCCCCAATCTGGATTGGCAGGGGGCAGGCCCCTTTTAATTCCCAGGGTCAGCCCAATCTGGGAGGAGAAGCTCGGGTGGAAGCCTGGAGATGGAGTAGTGTGGGCTGTTGCGGCCTAGGAGAAGCTCCCAGTCTGGGTGGGGTGGGAGGGGGGGTGACCCCAGGCCTGGAGTGCTTGGGTGTAGCCAGGAGGAGTGAGATCTTGGTAGCAGGTACAAGGCAGAGCGGAAAGGACAGCGGGAGAGAGCACTATTCGGGAGAGATCTTCAGTATGGAACTACAAGTGCCAGGAGTCGGTGAGCAACATACCCTGGGAAACAGTTAGAGGCATTCTAGAGCAGATTGGGTTGAGAGACAGTCTGGGCAGGATGCAGAAGCCAGTTTGGGATTCCTATGTTGCTGTGGTAGTGGAGAAGGCCGTTGCTGCTGGAGGAGCTGGCAGGGCCTGGAAGAAGATGGGCTGGGAGTAGTAGTCCATCAAGCCAGCTAGCGCACAGTACTTTGCTACACTTTGGAGGCTATTAGCCTCTGCCTGTAATGGGCGGTCCGGAGGCCCTGCTTCAACTACAGCAGGCCTCACCATATGTTAGCTAGGCCCAAGAAGACCTATGGAGGCCTGATGATCATCCTTTCAGGTCTCACCTGTACTGAGCAAGTATTGTACAGGAGTGAGGAACAAGGAGAGAAATGTGCAGCAAGAGTCAGTGCTGAAGTGAAGAAGGGGAAGTGTATATACGGAGTTGTATATAGTGTGCAGCAAGGTTTGTGCTGGAAGAAGATGGAGAAGTGTATATATGGAGGTGTATATAATGGTCCCATGTACAGAACTGTTCAACTCTTGTGCATCCCACAATCATCCCTACCCCATTCAAGTTCAAAGCCCCTGATTAAAAAAAAACAAAACAGAGTACCAGCTTGTTCTGTGTCTCCGGATGTGCGGAAAAGTGTGATTGAGGGCAGTGTGATCAGGTGAACCACAACAACCAGCCACCCCTAAGGGGGACATTGGCTACACATACAATGCAGACTTGCTGCAATTGTACAACAAACTTATGAAGCATGAGAAGTCTAGCAATAGCTTAGCAAGTCATTTTCAAACTTGCAGCAAAATTGCTTGCTATCTGGGTGACCATTGGTCATCATTCTCATCATACTTAGCTACAGTTGCTTGACCAGTTACTGTGAATATAATTTTACTGCCTTTCTTTATTTGTTTCTTTGCTAATATAGATCTTAAATCGTTTTCACTGAACAGAACATTTTAGAAATCAGACAAGAGATTTCCACAATTGTGTTATAAATACAATGCAATCTACCACTCTTTTGTGGCATTATAAATAAAGGCAAAGTTGTTGGATGAAGACTGTAGTTGTGTCGTATTGAACAATGTGATGGTTTGGCAAGTCCCATTCTGCCCCTAAGCACCAATTTATAAAACACATGCTACACTACACCTAGCATGAGTGTTGTAGGGGAAAACATAGGCAGTTGGAAAGTGAAGAGTGATATGTAGCGGTACCCCCACAGGGGCTGCTGAATGTAGTAGTTCACCTGTCACCCTGCCCAGCCCGACATTCACCTCTCAGACACTCCGAGACATTGAACAGTCGTCCATGAACTTTGTTTTTGTTTGGTTATTGAACTTGGATGGGGTAAGGGAATATGGGATGCCCAGTAGAGTTGGTAGAATTCGCTTGGGACAACTATATACACTCCAGTCTTCACTCCAGCATAACTCTTGCTTCCGACTGCTTCTCCTCATCTCCTCCAGCACTACTCTTGCTGCAGACTCTTACTCCTCAGCTCCTCCAGCATTACTCATGCTTGAGCTCCCAGGATCAGCTAGCACAAAATTGGTTAGTCCCGACACTAACTCGGCCAGGCCTCAGTGGATTGCCCTTTGCAGGCAGGAACCGCAGGCCCCTATAGTGTAGAGAAAGTTCTGATGCTAGCTGTTCCACATACAGCTACTGATCCCAGCAGCCCTCTTCAGGCCCTGCCAGCCCTCCTGGCTGCAGCTACCCAACTCCACTTCCCATGACACCCCAGTCCTCTCTCCTGGTTCTGCACCCATATCCGACTGCAATCTCCCAGTCCTCTCAGACGTGACTCCCCAGTCCTCTCAACTGTGCCTTTCACTCACCAGCCCTCCTGGCTGGAACCGGTGGTTCCTCTCCCTGGAGAATTGTTTGGCAGTACTCTCTCCCGCTGTCCTCCTTTGCTCCTCTGGACCAGGACACCTCCACACTTTCTTGGATGACCCTAACCGCACCCGAGCCCATGTCCAAGGTCACCCCCCCCAAGACTGGGGGCTCCCTCCAAGGCCCCGACAGCCTCTGTACTCAATCTCCATCTCTTCCACATGACAACTCCTCCCCAGCTGGGCTGACCCTGGGTATTTAAGGAGGCCTGCCAATCCAGGTTGGGGAATGGTCAGGGCTCCCCAGAATACCACAGGCAGCTCCACCTCTCCTCACCTCCTCTCTTTCCAGAACCTTCCAATCTTCCAGAAAGCCCTGAAAAGAACAGGAGGGTCTCAGGGAGACTGTCTGTAAATCATCAGCTCTACACTGAGCCACTCCCAGCCCAGAATGAAAACAAACAGACTTAGCCACCAGCTAGGCCTGCCTAAATTTTCCTACTCTCACAGAAAAATATAACCTCTAGCACCTACCTACCTAGAGGGTGCTACAGATACAAATGCTGGCCTAGGGATGTAAAGATTACCAGTAGATGCAGAGGGCGTTCCAGGAGAAGCTCCACACATTTCATGGCTCAATAGCTACTTATTTAGCAGCTGTGCTACCTAGGCCAGTGGGACATCTTTCTGGAAGCAGTGTTGGCTAGGACTACAGAAGAAAAAGATTTGGGGGTACTTATTTCAGATGTTTGAAAAATGAACCAGCTGTGACCAGGCAGGGGGAAAAGTGAACAGAATTCTAGGATGTATCCAGTGGCGGCCCGTAATGCAGGGCACAGGAGCGTCCGGCCCCATAATCTACATGCGGGGCACCGGATGCATGGATTCCAATGGGGCGTTTTGTTTTTTAGAAGCACGTGACTAGAGCCAGATGCTCTAATAGGCTTCAAAAAATGGTGAGCTCGAGGCACAGAGCACTGCGCCCCAAGCCCCCCCAGTTGTGTGATAATAGCGAATATTAATACGCTATTGTCTTCCTAATTTTCCTCCCGGCTAATCAGGAAGTGGATCCTGAGACCTGTCACCTGATTGGCTGAGAGGAAAAGCGATCCTATTGGCCACCGAGGAGGAGAAGCAGTGGAAGCTGCCGTGAGGTACCAGGAGGAGATGTCGCCCGCTGCCTGGAGGAAGCGATGCCCGCAACCTAGATGGGGTAAGTGCGGGGTTGGCGACCGACCAGGGGGAGGGGGCGCCTGTGACTGGAGGGGGGGTGTTGGGGGTGGCGGTGGGTCAAAAAAAAATATACCACCAGCCACCAGTGCATGTATCATTAGAGGGATCACCAGCAGGAGGAAGGAGGTTCTGATTCCCCTATATAGATCTATATAGATAGATAGATAGTGAGACCTCATTTAGAATACTATGTGCAATTCTGGAGACCTCACTTATAGAAAGATATTGACAAGTTAGGACAAGTCAAGAGACCGGTAACGAAATTGGTGAAAGGTCTGGGGTCAAAACATATCAAGAGAGCCTCCGGGAACTTGATATGGTTATGAGTAAATGGTTGTCTCAGCCAATCAGCAGGAGTTTTCTTTGGCCACAGAGCATGCTGAGATAATCTATTTATTAGGTAGGAATCAGGTGATCGGGGTTCTTATCATCCCAGGCTGTGGCCGGGGGGGGTTGTGTTTATGTGGAGCAGCAGTGGAGGCT
>BLSH010034048.1:56611-79449 GCA_018402905.1 Glandirana rugosa
GGGGGGTGTTGGGGGTGGCGGTGGGTCAAAAAAAAATATACCACCAGCCACCAGTGCATGTATCATTAGAGGGATCACCAGCAGGAGGAAGGAGGTTCTGATTCCCCTATATAGATCTATATAGATAGATAGATAGTGAGACCTCATTTAGAATACTATGTGCAATTCTGGAGACCTCACTTATAGAAAGATATTGACAAGTTAGGACAAGTCAAGAGACCGGTAACGAAATTGGTGAAAGGTCTGGGGTCAAAACATATCAAGAGAGCCTCCGGGAACTTGATATGGTTATGAGTAAATGGTTGTCTCAGCCAATCAGCAGGAGTTTTCTTTGGCCACAGAGCATGCTGAGATAATCTATTTATTAGGTAGGAATCAGGTGATCGGGGTTCTTATCATCCCGGGCTGTGGCCGGGGGGGGGGGGGGTTGTTTTTATGTGGAGCAGCAGTGGAGGCTTACCACGCGTGTAGAGGCTCAGCCCGAGGGGAGCCTGATCATTGCCTGAGGTAAAGGAGAAGCAGCTGCCACCAAGGGACAACAACTCCTGTGTCAAGGATACCGCACGCAGGCATCCAGCAGGGGTGATCAGTTCAGTTTGCTGAACATAAAGGATTCAGGGCCAGATGAATGAGTGAAAGTATATACTGTATATTTATTAAGATAATGACACGCTTCCAAAACCAATATCAGTAAACCATAAACAATCAAGTGATAACTAAACGTAACACAGCAAACCCTATATAACACCAAACTAACTACCTATCTATATACAAGTGAAGGGAACACACATAAGCAAAACAGGGCAGGAACAAGGGATAAGGGGAACAAGAAGCCAGGTACTGGGAGCATAAAGTCAGTAGAGGGAGCAGGCAGCAGGTTCCAGGGGACAGGTCTCCAGATCAGGATTCAGGATCAGAAACAGGAACGGGTCGGACTCAGGCAGGGATATGGCTTGCAGGGAGAATACTGAAGCACTGGACCTTGGTGCAAGGCGGGATTATATAATCCCAACAGTCCTATCAGGTGCAGCCTATTGACCTGTATGGTCCATCTGCTTGGAGACACCTGCTGGTGGCCACCAGAACTACACCCTTTGGTTTTCAACTCAACAGTGCCACCAGCAGGTGACCCAAGCAAGGACACATCCTGACATCATGTTACCGGAGCCAAGTGCAAAAGGAATGCAGTTCTGAAGGAGTGCCAGAGCGGAGCGCTTCACCAGCCGGGGTCGGTGAAGAAAGTGGAAAAGCTTCAGTAGATACTCATCCAGGAATACAGCGGTTAGCTGTGAGTAGAGTTTGAAGGAGTACTTTGGGTAGCTGTAAGTAAAGCTTGAAGATAAGTACAGCGGTTAGCTGTGAATCAAGCTCGGGGGATCCAGCAGGTAGCTGGGGGTCCAAGAAGTCTAGTGAGAGACTGTGAGCTAAGCCTGAAGACTGTAGCGGTTAGCTCTGAGTGAAGCTTGAGAAATCCAACAGGTTCTGTAGCTGGGAGTGGAGATTGAAAATCTACAGTGAGATACTGTGAGTGAAGTGTTGCTATAGGAGACAGCAGTTGATACAAAATACAGACTGCTGTATTTAGCTTAAATGCCCTTTTTCTTTATTGCTGTCTGTCTAGCACTATCTTTGTCTGCAGAGTCTGACAATTTGTTATTGCATTTGCCTAAGAGTGTCCTGTGCCCTAACCCTATCTCCCCTGTTCCTGTTAAGAGAAATAAAACTCTCTTTGTTCATTTTAAAAGTGACTGGCGCCCATCCTTCCACCTTGCACTACACCCACTATTACTAGTAACCTGCACCCTGAGGAGGAATGTCAGCTCTCCCTGACTCTGGAAGTCACCATCAGGCCTCTAGAGGTCGGGGAGACCGCTACACTAGTGTATTGGGCTGCCTTGGGCTAGCCCAGTGGTTCTCAACTCTGGTCCTCGGGACCCCCCAACAGGCCAGGTTTGCAGGATAACTGAAATAAATCACAGGTGATATCATTTGCTGCTCAGTGATTGCAGTATTCTAGTCTGCATCTCCCCAAGGTAATACTTAAAATCTGGCCTGTTGGTGGGTCCCGAGGACCGGAGTTGAGAACCACTGGGCTAGCCATACAATAATCATTTTCGTTGGCCTATCCAGCTGGCAGAATACAATGATCATAGCCAGCGACACTGATCAATCAAGAAAAAACAGACAGGCTGGCTGTACATACGTTAATTAATAGATTGGGCGGCACAGTGGTGTAGTGGATAGCACTTTCGCCTGGCAGCAAAAGGGTCGCTTGTTCAAATCCCAACCAAGACACTACCTGCCTGGAGTTTGCATGTTCTCCCTGTGTCTGTGTGGGTTTCCTCTGGGTACTCCGGTTTCCTCCCACACTCCAAAGACATACTGGTAGGTAAATTAGATCCTGTCTAAATTGGCCCTAGTATGTGTATGTATATGAGTTCGGGACCTTAGATCAGTGGTTCTCAACTCCGGTCCTCGGGACCCACTAACAGGCCAGATTTTAGGTATTACCTTGGGGAGATGCAGACTAGAATACTGCAATCTCTGAGCAGCAAATTAGATCACCTGTGATGTATTTCGGTTATCCTGCAAACCTGGCCTGTTAGAGGGTCCCGAGGACCGGAGTTGAGAACCACTGCCTTAGATTGTAAGCTCCTTGAGGGTAGGGACTGATGTGAATGTACAATTTATATATGTAAAGCACTACGTAAATTGACAGTGCTATACAAGTAGCTGAAATAAATAGATTGACTTGTATACAACCAGCTAGCTCATACATGGATCAAAGCTCAGCTGATCCATGCTGAAAAGACCAACTTTTGATCCATGTAAGGCCGGCTCTAGTCATTTTCTCTTTCTATCCATGCACTTGTTCCATTCCACTCCCTTACTTCCCTTTTTTTCTTCCTTCCCTTTAATTACCTTTTCTCCTTTTACTCCTTTTGGTTCTAATGTCCCCCACCCCCCTTCTCAACCTACCCCTCCTCTATTTCGTTATCTCCCATTTGATCATCCTTTTCCAAACACTCTCTCCTTATCATAGACCACCACAGGAAGAACTTCAGACAATGGAAGACGAATCTTTCATTGTCAAAACCTTTTCCTGGAAAATAAAGTATTCGCTTCTACACAAACATTTAACCAAAATACTTACGTTTATTGCATCAAATAGAAATGTACTCACAAAAAGCAAAATCAAACAGCAAGCTTTTGCTTCTATTTGATGCAATAAACAGAAGTATTTTGGTACTACACCATGGAGTTTCCTCTCTGTTAAGCCTACTACACACCACTAGAGTTGAGCGAACCCGAACTGTAAAGTTCGGGTCCGTACCAAACTTTAGGGTGTCCGTGACCCGGACCGGAACATGTGAAAAAAAGCAGGTTCGGGTATTTGATCACGCATGTTGAATAGCTGCAGGGCAGCCAATCAACAAGCGTTTCACTGGTTTGCCCTTAGAAGCCATCACAGCCATGCCTACTAATGGCATGGCTGTGATTGGCCAGTGCATCATGTGACCCAGCCTCTGTATAAGCTGGAGTCAGTTAGAGCTGCATGTCACATGCTCTCAGGATAGTCTAGGGAGAGGATGCTGCCGGCTCTGTGAGGGACAGATTGCAGATATAATATTAATAACATCTCATTGATCTGATTGTGGACTAGGTAGAGATTACAACCACTGCTTTTAGGGACAGATTGCAGATCTAATAACATCTCATCCTGCATTACAGAATGATCTGACTGGACTAGGTAGAGTCTACTGCTTAAAGGGACAGATTATTGTTCTAAAATCATCTCCTAGTTCTAAAGGGAGAGGTTCCTGCTGTTGCTGTAAGGGACAGATTATTGTTTTAAAATCATCGCCTACTCCTATAGGGTCAGGTTCCTGCTGTTGCTGTAAGGGACAGATTATTGTTCTAAAATCATTTTACTTCCTTTTGCAGCCCTCTAGCATTTTCCAGGACTTTTTTACAGTCATTATTGTCCCGAAAAGTTCGGGTCCCCATTGACTTCAATGGGGTTCGGGGTAAAGTTCGGTACTGAACCCGAACTTTTCCGCGAAGTTCGGCTGAACCCACTAAACGCAAACATCCAGGAGTTCGCTCAACTCTACACACCACTAGTTTTTTTTTCGTTTAACGATAACTGACAGAAGCCGCTGTACTAGCAATCCGATGTTAGGACAGCAATCTCCTCTGCTGAGCTAGTGCATTCCTGTGCGATTCATGGTGTGAACCAGCCCTTAGGGGGACAGGGCAACACCTTGTCTTTATTAGTTTTAGTGGATATACAGAATGCGCTTTTTTATCAGTGAGTGCCGCTGTCCTAATTATTATTTACAATCATAATATATATATATATATATATACACACACACAGGGCTTTTTTCAGGGGGAACGCAGTTCCGACACCTCTAGCACTGAGTAAATGTAATGGCAAGAGGTGCTGGAGGGTCTATTGATGCTGGCTGCTGGGAAATGTATTTTTGCTGGCAGGGATCTGTTGTTATTAGTAGAGCTGCACGATTAATCGTATTAAAATCGCGATCTCGATCCACCCCCACCACAATCTCCATTGGGCATTACCGCGATTTTCACTGCAGTTAATGGGGTCCGACTTGCGGGGCAACTCAGTGAGACTTGACAGTAATAAAAGTCAATGCAAGTCGCCTGAAGTCTTTTCAAGTCAGAGCAGACTTGAGTCTCAGGGGAGACAGCCAAGTCTGGGCAGAGAGCCAAGTTCTGAATAACCATTGATAAAAGACGCTAAAAGAGATACAAAGTAATTTACTTCAAAGGAATGAACTCTGAGTGAACTCCCCTTATATAGTTGTTTGGTTTAACCATTTAAAGACTAAATCTTTCCTGACACTTGCTGTTTACAAATAAAAATCCATTATTTTGTGCTAGAAAATGACTTAGAACCCCCAAACATTATATATATTTTTTTAGCAGAGCCCTAGAGAATAAGATGGTGGTTGTTGCAATATTTTATGTCACACACTGTTTGCGCAGCGGACTTTTAAACGCAATTTTTTTGGAAAAATGACCCTTTCAAAAAACTAAACAGTGCTGTTAGCCCAATTTTTTTGTATATTTCATATATTACGCCGCGAGAATCGTGATCTTTATTCTAAGCAAAAAAAACGTGATTCTCATTTTGGCCAGAATCGTGCAGCTCTAGTTACTAGGGGGGGGGGGGTATTTTGTTGCTCAAAGTCTTTTGTTGTAGGGGGGGGTCTATTGTTGCAGAGGGCGGCTATTCTTGCTGGAATGGATCTATTGTTACCATGGGGGGTATTTTGTTCCTCGTGGTCTATTGTTGCAGCAGGGGATTATTGTTTCTGAGGGATCTATTGTTGCTGGGAGAATCAAATGTTGCTGAGGGATCTATTGTTGCTGATATGGATCTGTTGTTGCTGGGAGGGTCTATTGTTGCTGGGGACCTATTTTAACCCTTTCCTATTATCATTGACAAATTCCATACAAATTATTTTGCACCATAAAATGATACTTGGTTCTGTATTCTCTAAAAGGTGTAGTACTTGGTGCTGGGTAGGGGTGGAATCAAGGGACAATGCTTGGAGATCAGGGCCAGATTAAGAGGCATCATGGGCCTGGTGCTGAAAATTTTGGTAGGCCTTTTTTGGGAATAAATAAAATGAAAACAAACATTTTTTGTTAAAATAAATAAATTATTAAAACAAATGAAATGAAATAGAGATGGGAAGAGAGAGGGGGGGGGGGTGACAGAGAGGAGGATAAGAGAAGGGGTAGTGAAAGGGTGCCCCTGGGTAGCTTAATAAAGTAATGCGGCTCTTGTGGCGTGCCATGCAAACTGTGGGTGGGTCCACAATGGGGTAAGAGTGGGAGAGGCCTAAAGGGGCATTGTTAAACAAGTCCTTCTTGTACTCAGTATATAAAATATACTGAAATTGCCATCCTGCAAGCAGAGTCTCAGGGACATATACAAACTTCAGCACAATCATTATTTTAAAAATGAAACACTGCCATTACTTATGATTTTATGCCCACTGAAAATAGAGAGCTAACACTCCAAACCGTAATCCTTTCTCTGTTACCTCTGGACATAGGTGTGCATACAGGGTGTGCCAGGTGTTCCTGGGCACACCCTAAGTGGCACAGATTACCCGATTAAACCCCTAAAATTTCAGCAAAGCCCCCCAATGGGGCTCATAAATAAATTTGTAAAAAAAAAAAAAATAATTGTAATAAATAATAAAAATTGCTGAAACCATCCATTGCCCTGCTGACACTGTCATGCATGTGTTTGAGCTTTAAGGTGCACACCCTAATGCAATAGGCTGGGCACACCTATGGCTAATGGGTTAAATAAAAGTAGAACTGCCTGTCCTTCGTAGCTTCTATCTGCTGCAGCCATTCACCCGATCACTACAAAGAACGTGGAAGAGTTCGGAAGTTTCCACTCCAAGGACAACGCGGAAACGCTGCTGCTCTATGGAAACGACATTCCTCGCGCTCTTGACTAGTGAGCCCCCTCAGTGTGCGCCCCGCCCACCCTCCGCATAGTGACTGCGCTCACTCCCCGCCCATAAATAAAGCTGTCCCCGCCTATTGGCACGATCATTCTCTCTTCACGTGCTTTCTCCGACGGAGAACCCGTCCGCCTACCAATCGGATGAAGCCGTGACCGGCACGTGGGCGGAGCGAGGCGAGCTTTAGATAGCTTTCTGCTTCGCTATAGGGTGGGAGTTGCCCGGGTAGGACTGGGTGGAACCAGTAAGATTGTGGGTGGGGAAGACGAGGGGGCGGAGACACGACTTCAGGGCCCTTCAGTGGTAATCGGAAGCGTCTTCATTCCATTGCGGGCAGCGCCGTGTCCAGGCCTCAGGTACTCTTCATCTATATACATAGGAGGGGTGTGTGGGGGAGGGGATGGGGGTTTGTAGGCTCTGATTATTATCAGTGGGGGACACGTGGTGCTGGGGGAGACCCTTCATTGTATGACAGCTGGACTGCGATCCATTCTGTCCTTATTACGACCCCGCCTCCAGCAGATGCCTCCTTGGTACATGGGTTCAGCCTGGCATTGGTCAGTGCCATGAGCCTGGGCAGGAGGGCACCCAATCACTAACCTCCCATCAGCTTCAGCTCCTCCATGCCATCTCATAAGCTAGTAATACCTGCTGTGTCTTTATGGGGTGACAACGCTCTCCTAATTCTGCTCCTGCGTTGTCACCCTGGTGTAGAATACAGGCGGAGTCCCAGGTTGTCATTAGTGAAGCCTCTCCTGGAGATGGGAGTCAATGCCCATAGACAGGAAGTGGCTGCAAGAGGCTGGAGGAGATCAGAGATCATAGTTCTATCTTTTGTTCCCTTTATTTAAAAAAAATGCTGTAGCACAATCAATGTTTTTAAATTGATCCAAGTAACTTTTTTTGGGTTAAAATAAAGCTGTGCTACTTACCTGCTCTGTGCAGCGATATTGCACAGAGCAGTCCCTTACCTCTTTTATGATCCCCCTCTTTCTTCCTCTGAGTGCCCCCTTGGATGGCTGCTATGGGGGGGCCCCTGTACAATTTTGTGCTCCTGATCTGGGCTGCGTGTGACCATAGACATACAGTGCCCCACCGACAGCAGCAGGCGCCTATGGCTTCCATTGCTCTGTGAGGCCCGGGGAGAATGCAGAGCAGTGCTGCAGCCAGGACCCTGCTGGATCAGGGAGAGGCGTCAAGTAATGTTTATGGATAAGGAGGATAGGTAGTGCCAAGTGTTTTTTTTTACCTTAATGCAGAGAATGCAGTTTCATACTTGTAGTGCTGCTGGCTCCTGCTTGTTCAGTGCTGCTTTCCTGAACTTCTGGTCTTCATAGGAAAGTGTTAAAGCCGAGTTCCACCCGATTAAAAGCCAGCAGCTACCAAAAAGGGTAGCTGCTGACTTTTAACAATCGGACAGTCACCTGTCCCCCGGTCCAGTGATGCGGTCGCCAAAGGGCTCGCTCTTCTCCCCCTCCCATCGGCTTTGGCTTCAAAGCTGGGCGTGCACTGCGCTTGCGTGAGTCATGCTGCGCCTTGTGGATGGCCAGTGTATCTTCTGAGACCTGTGATGTGATGTGATCCAGGAGATCACTGGGGGGAGGTGAACTTCCTGCCCCCACAAAAAAAAATGGCATGCCAGTTGTGGCAGGCATGTCAGGGGGGTTACTTTCCTTTAAAGCGGAAGTTCCACTTTTGGGTGGAACTCTGCTTTAATTGTGCATAGTGCAACCTCTAGCCAGTCTGTTAGCTTGGAGGAGGAGCAGGGAGTGCCTCGCCATCCTATGCTATGGGGCTGTGTGTTTCTATTGACGACACAGCTCTAGTCCCTGCATGCAAGAGCGGCTTCATCAGAGGCTGCAAGAGAAAGGAGCCACCCAGAAACAGGACGCCTGGGGCAGTGGTCATGGCAGCAGCTTAAACTGGAACATGGGGAAAGAGAGATGGGGAAGCCCTCCTTTTACAGAGATGCAATTTGACAGTTCCAAGTCACATGACAAGCTGCATCCAATTTCCGGCAATGGAACCGTTCAAATCACAGCGACTCAGAAAAAGGTTCCTGCGCTACTTTTTTTTTTTTTTTATTTCATTGCGATTCGCATAGACTTCTGTTAAACCAAGTCGAAAGCCGCAATGAACTCAGATACAAATCGCACTGATCTGCAGCTTTGAAGTTGCACGGAAGTAGCAATACAAGCCATGTGGATGCAGGGATCTCTCCTGCTGTTCCATTGTATCTTAACAGCGGGGGCTCTTCAACCCCCCCCCCCCGAGTATACACCGATCAGCACTCGCAGCCATTGGCTACAAGCACTGATTGAATGCAGGTTTTGCTGGACAGAAGGCAGTTGTTCAACGGAAGCCCCGTCCAACAGACAGCGGTATACACTGACTAATACTTAGTATGTGTGTACCCGGCTTAAGGCCTCATTCACACCTATGCATTTTGCAGATTTGCACTACAGAACGTGTTCCATAGGAAACCATGTTAAATGGACTGCAGTGCAAATCTGCAAAAAACACTAAAAATGCATAGGTGTGACTCAGGCCTTCGTGATGAATTCGGCTACAGAAAATGCTTAAAACATTGAGGCGCCATTTGCACCTAGGCGATCCTGCCCGCGATTCCAAAACACGGGGCATGTTTGCGATGCCATTACTTCTTAATGGCACCCCAATCCCAGTGCAATTTTGCCACAATTGTCGTGCAAAGCTTGTCACCCAGAAAGGAGCAGGAGCTTCTTTTGGACAATTGTGATTTGCCACGATTGCAGTGCGATTATTTATTTTTTTTTATTTTTTTTTTTTTACTGCGCCAAAATTGCACCACATTTGGGGTGCCATTAAGAATTAATGACATCACAAACGCATCCTGCGTTTTAAAATCGGGGGCAGAAATGTGGTGATTCCGCCTGCGATTCAAATAACCTGAGTGTGAATGGAGCCTTAGAGATAATAGGGAGTGGAGGAGGAAGGTGTAATACTGCAATCATGGCTGCAGGGCTTTCTTCTGTCCTACGCTCAGCTTGTTGAGGAGGCAGTAGGTCACCAACTCACCTTCAGGCTCCTTTCACACTAGCTGATTTTCAGGGCAACTTAGGAATCTGACTTTGATTTGACTTTGAAAGAACTTTTGCAGTGTGTGGCACTAAAGTTGTATTAAAGTAGTGCAGGAACCTATTCTGAAGTCATAGTGACCTCAGTAGTGCCAATAGGAACGGCTCTCATAGAGCTACATTACATTTCACGTGCCCTGTGACTTGGGGTCTCACAAGTCGGATCAAAAGTCACAGGAGTGTGCCTTACCCTGTAAATGCTGTGTTACCTGCCAAATGCAGCAGGAGGGGATCGTTTACCAAGAATGTTTAATGCTTGCAGTGTGCAAGTAGAGCTGCACGATTCTGGCCAAAATGAGAATCACAATTTTTTTGCTTAGAATAAAGATCACGATTCTCACGGCGTAACATCTTACATATACAAAAAATTGGACTAACAGCACTGTTTTTTTTTTTTTTTTTTTTTTTTTTTTTTTTTTTTGAAAGTGTAATTTTTCCAAAAAAAATTGCGTTTGAAAGACCGCTGCACAAATACCGTGTGACATAAAATATTGCAACAACCGCCATCTTATTCTCTAGGGTCTCTGCTAAAAAAATTGGTTCGAAGTCATTTTCTAGCAGAAAATACTGGATATTTACTTGTAAGCAGCAAATGTCAGAAAAGATTTATTCTTTAAATGGTTAAACTAAACTCTTCCATACACGGGAGTTCAACCCTTTGATCATTTGAAACATTGCATCTTTTTACTTCTTTTATCAACTTGACTTGGCAGTCTGCCTATATAGGAGACTTAAGTCGCTCGGACTTTAGAGAAAGATTCCTGGGGAGACTTCAGGAGACTTGCATTGACTTCTATTACAGTCAATTCGCCCCCGCAAGTCGGACTCCATTAACTGCACTGAAAATCACGGTAATGCCTGATGGAGATCATGGGGGGGGGGTGAATCAAGATCGCGATTTTCATACGATTAATCGTGCAGCTCCAACTGCAAGAGTCCTTCCTTTTTTTTTTTTTTTTTTTTTGTGAATGTATATCTGAGGTAATCACGGGTAGGCAGAAGAAGGTGAGGCAACAGTAATGCCTCGTACACACGGGACGACGAACGCATTCAACACGTCATACTCACGACCGTTGCATGCGGAATCGATAGTTTGTGGGCGCGCTTTCAACAGTCAAACATACGACGGTCGTGCATGGGAGTTGTATGAGCAGACTACAAAACTTGGTCGTACCAACAAGCGGTCATACGATCGTTGTATCGTGTGTAGAGCAGTTGGGTACAACAAGTTGTATTGTGCTAAACACGCATGCGCCAAGTCCACTTCAACTAACACGAAATTAGATGAAGGAGCCCAAAGGGTGACGCTACTTCCTCTTTATACGCTCGTTCGTGTCATCACGTTCGGCCGGCCGCAAGTTGTATGTACGACCGTCGGGTGCATGTCAGTATGCTATTTACATTATGCAACATACGTTTTGCGACGATCGTACGTACGATCGTCGTCCCATGTGTACGAGGCTTAAGTGTTCAAGTCTTTCAAACCGGGGAGCTTCTCTCGTATTGGAGGGAGATCCTCAATGACCTTATGTAGCTCAACCTATTAGCCTGAATGAAAGAACTATGTGGTCCGTGACAGTCTCAATAAATGTGGTATAGCATGTAGGGAAGTATAAAACCAACAGAGTAGAGGAAAGAGGGTGGGGGACACACCATGGACGGTAGCCTATGTATTTTTCTATAGAAAATGGTAGAAGAGAAACCATAATCATTAGGTTTAACACTTGTTTTTTGGGAGGGTTAATCCAAAGTGCATGGCATGGCTTCGGGATTATAGCTGGAGTTATCCCATAAATCCCAGGTCTTCGTAAAGTTTGGCAAGGTATCGTGTATCATAGCTGTCAAATATTCCTTTCTGCGGATATGGGCAATATTTTGTCTGTTGAAATCGTGAAGGGGGAGTAGAAGATAGCCAACATTTGGGGATCGTTCTTTTGGCTGCTAATAAAATATAGGTCATCAGCTTTTTAGATTGTTTAGGGATTCCTCGTATTGGGAGTCCTAGTAAATAGGTCACCGGTTCTAGGGGGATATCTACATTAAGTATATCCTGTAGGAGGGGCTGAACTAGTGTCCAGAAAGGACGTATCTTTGGGCAGTCCCAAAAAATATGGTAGTGAGTACCTATAGTTTTGTAACCTCTCCAGCACATCCGGGAGGCAGAAGGGTCAAATTTGTGGAGGATTTCCGGAGTCCTATACCAGAATAAGAGTATTTTATAGGCTGTCTCCTTCTGTTCTACACATTTGGACGACTTAGAGATTGAATCCCATATGATTCCACACTGTGGGAGAGATATTGGTGTCTGAGTGATGGAGGCCCATTTTTGCAAGAGTCCTTTTTGTCCAATTCCAAAAGGGGAAATTCCGCAGCTGCCCACTGCGCATGTGCAAGTAGCGCTGCACATCGTGACTGGTCGATGCAATTCTTCTGGGACACCTTCTGGGTGTCCCAGAAAACTGTGGGGGGGGGGAGGGAGGGAGGGAGGAGAGCTTCTTTTGCCGACTGCCTAGGTGGGAGCAAGTACAAACCACCCCCCCCTCCGCAAAAGTGTTAATTCAAGAGGAGCGGGGGACAAGTCCTTGAAGCGGAACTCCCCCCTCCTTGGGTAAGCCGACCAAGCCAATTATATACCTATCTCATTTATGTTTTTCTAAGCACTTTGTAGCACAAGCGTCTACTTAAATGGATTGGTTAGGCATGTCCTTCATCTACATAGCAGGCAAATCTAATGGAGATTATTAATAGAGCTGCACGATTCTGGCCAAAATGAGAATCACAATTTTTTTGCTTAGAATAACGATCACGATTCTCTCACGATTCTCGCGGCGTAATATATTAAATATAAAAAAAATTGGGCAAACAGCACTGTTTAGTTTTTTGAAAGGGTAATTTTTATAAAAAAAAATTGCGTTTAAAAGTCCGCTGTGCAAACAGCGTGTGACAAAAAATATTGTAACAACCGCCATCTTATTCTCTAGGGTCTCTGCTAAAAAAAAAATATATAATGTTTGGGGGTTCTAAGTCATTTTCTAGCACAAAATAATGGATTTTTATTTGTAAACAGCAAGTGTCAGGAAAGATTTAGTCTTTAAATGGTTAAACCAAAAATCTATACAAGGGGAGTTCACTCAGAGTTCAATGCCTTTGAAGTAAATTACTTTGTATCAATGGTGACTCAGAAGTTGGGTCTCTGCCCAGACTTGGCTGTCTCCCCTGAGACTCAAGTCGCTCCGACTTAGTAAAGACTTCAGGCGACTTGCATTAACATTTATTACTGTCAAGTCGCACTGAGTCGCCCCGCAAGTCGGACCCCATTAACTTCACTGAAAAAAATTGCGGTAATGCCCAATGGAGATCACGGGGTGGATCGAGATCGCGATTTTAATACGATTAATCGTGCAGCTCTAATTATTAATAATTAGATTGTTTAGTATGTGGTTTCGGTTTGGTAAGGTGTAGCTGAATGCTTGTGCTGAGCAGCTTCCTGTTCATTCGCAAACTGAAGCATAATTAACATGGTCGGTACTGATCGCTGACCGTGTTCATTGAGAAAAGGGAGGGGCCGGTAAATTACATATTTACCGACTCCCAGTGGCGGCTGGTGACGTTTTAGGATGGGGGGTGCCAAACCCCACCCTTCCTCTTAGGCCCCACCCCTTAGAATCCACCCACTCCATCCCCTGTATTCCACTTGCTTCCACCCATAGTGTCAGGAGTATACAGCTCAGCATCACAGGTCAGGGTGTATACAGTTGTGCTCATAAGTTTACATACCCTGGCAGAATTTGATTTCTTGGCCATTTTTCAGAGAATATGAATGAGAACACAAAAACATTTTCCGCTCATGGTTAGAATTTAATAGAAGTCGCCTCCAAGTCTGATCCCCCGTCTAAATTGAAGTGACTTGACAGGAAAAATAAAAGCATTTTTGCAGGCAACCCCCCCCCCCCCCCCCCTCTCTACTTTGATTGGCCACAGGCAGTCGTCTGCCCTGAAAGTTGCCTAGCAAAGCCTGCCCAAGTCAATTCGCCCCTGTGTGAACGCAGGCTTAGAAAAAACATTTCATAGCCGATTGCTGGCATTGCAGTTGATACAAAGTTTCAGACACTTTATAAATCCCTCCGTGATATCTTCTATACAGTTGTGCTCATAAGTTTACATACCCTGGCAGTATTTATGATTTCTTGGCCATTTTTCAGAGAATGAGTGCTCAGACAAAAACCTTTTTTTCACTCATGGTTGGTGTTTGGGCCATTTATTATGAATCAACTGTGTTTACTATTTTTTTTTTTTTTTAATTTTAATTTTTTTATATATATATCATAATGACAACAGAAACTACCCAAATGACCCTGATCAAAAGTTTACATACCCCAGTTCTTAATACCGTGTATTGCCCCCTTTACCATCAATTGTGGTATTTGTGGATGCGACTCTTTATCTTCTCAGATGGTAAAGCTGCCCATTCCTCTTGGCAAAAAGCCTCCAGTTCCTGGAAATTCTTGGGCTGTCTTGCATGAACTGCACATTTGAGGTCTCCCCAGAGTGGCTCAATGATATTGAGGTCAGGAGACTGAGATGGCCACTCCAGAACCTTCACTTTATTCTGCTGTAGCCAATCACAGGTCGACTTGGCCTTGTGTTTTGGATCATTGTCATGTTGGAATGTCCCAAGTACGTCCCATGCGCAGCTTCCTGACTGATGAATGCAAATGTTCCTCCAGTATTTTTTGATAACATACTGCATTCATCTTGCCATCAATTTTGACCAAATTTCCTGTGCCTTTTTGTAGCTCGCACATCCCCAAAACATCAGCAATCCACCTCTGTGTTCCACAGTAGGAATGGTGTACCTTTTCTTTATAGGCCTTGTTGACTCCTCTCCAAATGTAACTTTTATGGTGGTCTCCAAAAAGTTCAATTTTGGTCTCATCACTCCAGATGACTTTGTGCCAGAAGGTTTGAGGCTTGTCTCTGTGCTGTTTGGCATATTGTTAGCAGGATACTTTGTGTTATTTGCGTAGTAATGGCTTTCTTCTGGCGACTCGACCATGCAGCCCATCTTTCTTCAAGTGCCTCCTTTTATTGTGCATCTTGAAACAGCCACACCACATGTTTTCAGAGTCCTGTATTTCATCTGAGATTATTTGTGGGTTTCTCTTTGCATCCCAAACCATTTTCCTGGCAGTTATGGCTGAAATTTTAGTTGGTCTACCTGACCGTGGTTTGATTTCAACAGAACCCCTCATTTTCCACTTCTTGATTAGAGTTTGAACACTGCTGATTGGCATTCTCAAATCCTTGGATACCTTTTTATATCCCTTTCCTGTGTGTATATATGTTTATATGAACAGATCACAGGTGAGGATGGTTATCTTTAATAGTCATTCAAACCCCTTTGTGCCAACCTGTGTGCATGTCATCAGGCCAAAATCACCAAGGCATGTTAACTTTTGATCAGGATCATTTGGGTAGTTTCTGTTTTTATGGTTTAAAAAGAGTAAACACAGTTGACTTCAGCCAAACCCTAACCATGAGTGAAAAAAATGTTTGTTATTCATATTCTCTGAAAAATGGCCAAGAAATCCTAAATTAGATGGATAGGGGGTGGCTGGGCCCTCAATGCATGGGCCACCACTGCTGGCTGTCCTCCCTGACATCCCTCGCACCAGCTGGAACCTGGCAGCGCTGTGGGAGGGGGGTGCAAGGGAGCACACAGAGGTTGGACAACACCAGGAAGAGGAACCTGGAGAGGAGGGGCGGTGTGGCTGCATCTAGTGGAACCAATGCCCGTATTTTCCTCCCTGCCATGCTGAATGCTGGAGGGAGAGGAGGAAAAGCGGGCATTGCCAGCATTCAGTGGTTGCAGGTAGGGAAATGCAGCTTATCGATTCCACTAAATGCCTCCCCTTCTCTCCAGGTCATGGGATCGGCAACCAAGGGGCGCGTCTGCCTGTGATCGATGGGTAGATTGACAGGTTGGTACCTACACAAGTGGTAACCTAGACCAGTGGTTCTCAACCCTGTCCTCAAGTACCCCCAACAGGCCATGTTTTGGGAATTTCTCTTAGATAAAATAGCTGTCCAAAATAACAAGCCATTGACTGACTGATTTAAAGCACCTGTGCAAGATGAAGGAAAACCTGCAAACATGGCCTGTTGGGGGTACTTGAGGACAGGGTTGAGAATCACTGGCCTAGACTTAACGTCTGAAACCTCCTGTGTAAGGAGAGTAAAGTGATACTTCTCCCCAGCTCTTGGGTTTCATAGAAGTTTTTTTTTATATTGGAGAAGACATTTTTTGAAGCCGCCATCACATGCGTTTGTTAATGGTACCGCCATCAGACTTTAAATGTTTCTTGCCATCTGTTACTTTGCTCCTGTAAATGTGTTAAATGAGGCAAGCCTGTAGCTGTAATAAAACCTTGTGCTTTCAATTTAAAACAAATATATCCATGTTTTCCTGCTTGGGAACATCTCCGGTGTAAATACTGCCTAACTGGATGGGTCTGTTCTGTTTACCTAAAATAAGGGTTTAACCCGTTCTGGTGTTGTCTGATATTTAACACAATGAAGAGTAAAGCCTCGTACACATGGGGCGACGATCGTATACAACAGGTCGTATGAACGACCATTGTATGCGAAATCGATCGTTTGTATGCGCGATTAGAACAGCCGACATACGACGGTCGTACAAGGGGAGTTGTATGAGCAAACTAGAAAACGTGGTCATACCAACAAGCGGTTATACGACCGTTGTATCGTGTGTACAGAGCAGTTGGTACAACAAGTTGTGTTGTGCAAAACACGCATGCTCAGAAGTCAGGAACGGCCAGATGCTAATTACATGCACCTGAACGTTCTTTCTGTGGTCGTTCGATCGTGTAGTGCAGTCAGTATGCAAATTACATTATCCAACATACGATTTGAGACGATCGTACGTGCGATCGTCGTCCCGTGTGTACGAGGCTTTACGCTTTTAGCTTTCTGTTTGATACGGACTTGTTCGCTCCAAATCTGGTGAGCTACATTGATTTGCACAGAACAATGCAGGTTCAAAGCAAGGACACAGGAAAAAATAGGCGTTCTATCATATTCACACCATAATGTGTGTGCGGTATAAGTAACGTTGTATGTGTGCACTTTTAGGGCCCTTTTACATGGGCGGATGGATCAAATCCCCCTGTCAGTTTTTTAGGTGGACCCTCCAATCTCCTCAATGGAGCGGCAGGTGTCAATAAAAAATGTGTCCGTTGACACCCACTGACATCCGATCTTATCTGCTAAAAACAGATGGATGGGGATCCGTTTCCTGTCTATCGGATTGGATGACAGTCAGGTGTAAACAGACAGGCAGCCCATTTACATCTGACCGCCCATAGAGGAAAGTGGGCTGTGTCTGCTCTGCATAAGCAGAGCGGACATGGACCAGTCATCTACCTGCTCAGCGGACAGATACCCCACTGAGCAGGCGGACGCCAACAGAGCCGTCCCCGTGTATAAGGGGCTTTATGCAGCGCAACTCACCACATTGTATGTCACTGTGATGCGCTGTAGTGATGATTTCATTAAAGTTAGTTATTTCATTAAAGTACACCAACACGCACAAGCCCTAAAGCCTATCATCCAGTGAAGGGAAAGCTTCTTCTTTGCAGTTGGGCTGCCCCACCACTGCAAGGGTTAAATGCTCGGTTTTTCTAGGGAGCCGGAAAAGGTAATTTTATTTGTTGGATCCTTGGTTCCTTTAGTAGCTGGCACTTTCCTCTTCTCCCCTACAATGTTTCCGTGAACTGTCCCTTGACTTCCTCACATCTAATGCAGCCATATGGGCTCTGCATTGTACAAGAGGCTGTGGGGGCTGGCCCATCAGCACAGAAGGAGCCTGCAGGAGACGAGGATCGGGTAAGTAAAGCGGCTTTCTTTGGTCCCATAGATATTAAGTTTAACCCTTGCAGTGTGGGGGCAGCCCCAGTGCAAGGGAAGAATTATTTTCCCTGGTGTTCAGCTTTAAGAGGGCTTTGCTTAAGAGGATATTATCCAAGGAATGCCTGGGGTGGCCTTCAAAGCTGGTATTTTGTGCTGGAAAGCTACACTGTGTCGTGAAGTGTAACAGGCAATTATTCTTGTGCCTGGCCTGAGTTCATTGGGTTCAGAGCTCTGTATATAGCAAGCCTGTGTTACGAGGGTTATCCTATTTCAGTCTGCTTGCATGCAATGTGTGTATTGAGCTGGGGCCAATGCAGAGATCAACCCAGTCTCAATGCAAGGGCATATGGAAAACAATTATTACACCATAATGCATACAAATGCAGCATATCTGTGTTGCACTGCACTACATGTACAAACCTTATTGCGTTGCCCATACATAATGCACACCAGTGTGCACATGTTTTAGTGTGTGGGGCTGGTGTGTGTGTTAGGGATGAACTTGGGCTAGTTTAGGTACTAGGCTGAACCTACCAGAGCTATCTGGCCAGAAGTGGCCAAGGCATTCCCAGCCTGTAGCTGCATGGGGCATGTATACACGTGGCTACAGGGAATGCCTTGGCTGCTTATGATTGGCAGTGCCAGTTTCTTGGTGGGTTCAGACTAGGATCCCAACACAGCTACTCTTTACTGTTAATGAACCCTTAAGGTTTGACAGCCAAAAAACATTCACTTTCTCACTTTTTTTGCATCGAGCCCTGCCACAAATGAAGATAATTCCAGTTTAAAGTAGGCATTGCGAGAATGTTCTTGTTGCTTCCAATATACTGCCTGGAATCTTTTGAATACCCTTAATTAACACCTTATCTGTCCACTAAAACAAGTTTGTCTGCTCCTGGCAGATAACAGAATTCAGCTGAATCCTGGGGACATTTCCTGCTATGACCTTGCTGGAGGACGGTGACATTCCTCTTTATGTCTGTGTGCTTTGTATCAGCTGATGCAGTGTGAGTTATTGCATTTTGGCATAGATTCAGCACACTTATGCTCATGCAGCCAAGGCTTCACTTGCTTGGCATTTGATGCCCTGCCTCAGCTTCACCACTGTTCTTCTCCTCATCAAATAAGAGTTTTCTCTTTCATCAAGGGTCAGAGGTGTTATTTCCTTCTCTAGTTCATTTAAACCGCTTGTACAAAAAGGTGAACAACTTGTTAATTTGTAACTAGTGAGGAAGTTATTGAAGTTCCTTAATCAAATGCACAAACTTGCCTGCCAGCAAAAACTGCCTAACTGAAATTTCCTAACAGCTGAAAGGAGTATTTTAGAATGTGACACTGTATGTAGAGATACTCTTGGTCTAAATCTGGCCATACACTAATTGAAATTTGGCCATTTTAACAGGAAAATTCCCATCAATGTGTGGCCATCCCCGAAGGGCATGTCAGGAATGTTTCCTTGATCGGTTCTTGCAGCCAGTCAGCTGCAGCCACTAAATAGTGTATTCTGACAGCAGTGGGCGACGCTGTCGGTATACATTGTCCCGGTGGAGAGGGAGGTCAATTCTTCCACCTATTTAGCTTTTGTGTGTTGGGTGTGGACTACACAAGTAATTTTAAATATCTTTTCTTCCAAGGCTAGATTTGCATAGGCGAATGACTATGGCAGGAAACTACTTGCTGCCCATTCTGTTATAGGAAGCACAGATGATTTCAGTGTGATACAAAATAAATTTACTTCCAAAAAGCAGTTAAATCCCTAAGGCTACACTGCACAGACAACTAGCACCAGTGCGAATGACAGCGGCAAAAATCTGCTGATTCCGGAAGCTGTTTCTTTCAACCTGTGAGCAGCTAGCTGTGGCCTCCAAGCCCTGTACACTTCAATGACAGGTCGGCGCCAGCCACAGCTATTAATAGCTGTCTGCCCAGCCAGTGGCTACCTGTACTAATCGCAGAGGCATGCTGCAGCAGTGCACAAAGTGCATCCAGCAGCTATCCCGCAGTTAATTGCTGGCTAGGTGGACACCCACAAATAGAGATAGATCCCCCATAGAGGAGAGCGGAGCTCTGACAGCTCCATTTTTGTATGGAGTGCAGAGACTGTCCTGTCATTCGCCGGCTCAGTGGGGAAAGCAACGGATGGATCCCAGCTGAGCAGCAGAGCAGCAGAGCCCGTCAAAACTGGCTCGGCTCGTGTGAAAGTATGTATGTGTGGGGAAAAAAATAAATAGAGAATGTATGTGTGTATATATATATATATATATATATATATATATATATATATATATATACATTCTCTATCTCACACGCACTACAAGCAAACAGATCACATGTGAGGATGGTTACCTTTAATAGCCATTCAAAGCCCTTTGTGTCAACTTGTGTGCATGTTATCAGGCCAAAATCCCCAGGGTATGTACATTTTTAATCAGTTTCTGTTGTCATTATGATAAAGAGTAAACACAGTTGATTGATAATAAATGGCTTCAGCCAAACACTAACCACGAGTGAAAGAAACGTTTTTGTTTCATTCATATTCTCTGCAAAATGGCCAAGCAATCATAAATTCTGCTAGGGTATGTAAACTTATGAGCACAACTGTATGTGGCTGTGCTTCTAGAAGAGATCTGCTTATTAGCCCTATACTACTGAGTAAAACCTGTTTTATTACTATCCACATGGTGTGGGTGCACAGGAACGCTGCAATTACAAGTAAATCTGGTCTCTGGAAAATGAGCCTGATTGTCAAATTCCAGAAAACAAGTGTGTACATATCTGGTATTTTCCTTGCTGTCCTGTACAGCCTGAATAGTACATTGTTGGTGATATTACAACTTGCATGCTCTGCCTGTTTTTATCATTTTTCTGCTTTGAGCTCTCTCCTAAGGTCTTATTCAAACGGTGCACTTAACCACTTGCCAACCGCAGTTTGACGGCGGCAAGGTGGCTCATTATCGCAAATCGCCGTCATGTGACAGCGGCTGCGAGATAACGCACTGTGTTCCTGGGGAGCCAGGGAGCGGGTAGGGCGGACTCTATCTCCGCCGGCTACCCCGCAGTGAAAGAACAGAGGTCCGTGTATGTAAACATGGATCTCCGTTCTGACAGAGGGGGAAGGGCTGTGATCACTCCCCTCCTCCAGCCAGCCCAGCCCCCATACAGTTAGAACACACACAGGGAACACCGTTAACCCTTAGAACGCCCCCTTCAGGTTAACCCCTTCACTGCCAATGGCCTTTACACAGTAATCATTTTCATAGCATTGATCACTGTATAAAATGCCAATGGTCCCAAAAAAGTGTCAAAATGGTCTGACATGTCTGCCGCAATATCGCAGTACCGCTAAAAATCTCAGAACGCTGACATTACTAGTGTTTTTTTAAAAAAAAAAAAATTCTCATCATTCGTAAACACGGCAACTTTTGCGCAAACCAATCATTAAACGCAGATTGTGATTTTTTTTTTTTTTTTTTTTTTTTTTTTTTTTTTTTTTTTTTTGTTGCAAAATTGATGCTCTTATTTTGTTTAAAGCGGTGATCAGAAATGACGCAAAGGGGATCAAATACCACCAAAAGAAAGCCCTATTTGAGAAAAAAGGACGCAAATTTTGTTTGGGTACAACGCCGCATGACCGCTCAATTGTCAGTTAAATCGACGCAGTGCTTAATCGCAAAAAGTGCTCTGGTCCTAAAGTGGGAAATCCTTCCGGGGCTGAAGTGCTTAAGTGTGTGAGGGCTGTGTTTTGCCTGTATGGCATACAGAGGCATTCCATGCATCCACGTGGAGGCAGTCCCATTCATGCCAATGTGATTGCAGCGGCTGCAAGGACACTGATCCCACGATTACAGCCTTGTTGGTATCACACTATCTGCGCTTGGGCACTTGCACCCACACGGATGTCAAATTGGGAGCAGCATCTGTGCATCCACTGCAACCCAGTTGAAAGGAATGAGGACTAGCTGCACGATTCTGGCTAATAAAATGAGAATCACAATTTTTGTGCTTGGAATAAAGATCCCGATTCTCATGGCGTAACATCATCTTTCACATTATACAAAACAATTGGGCTAACTTTACTGTTTAGTGTTTTTTTTTTATTTTTTTTTTTTTTTTTTTTTTTTATTCATTGATGTATATTTTTTCCCAAAAAAATGCATTTGAAAGGCAGCTGTACAAATACAGTGCGAAATAAAATATTGCAACAACCGCCATTTTATTCTCTAGGGTCTCTGCTTAAAAAAAAGAATGTTTGGGGGTTCTAAGTAATTTTTCTAGACAATAATACTTATTTTTAACTTGTAAGCAATGTGTCAGAAAGGCTTGGAGTCCTTTCACACATGGCATGTCCATTTTGACGGACTCCGCTAGCTCAGCAGGGATCGCCTGGGCCATCTCTGCTCACTGTGCTGAGACTGATCTCTCAGATCCCCGCTGTCCTGTATGGGAGATCGGATGAAAACAGACCCACCTGTCTGTTTTTCATCCGATCTGATCCACCAGACAGATGGGAAAATAGAGTTTCCATCCATCTGGATTGATCGAGTCGGATAGCGGCGGATTTCACCGGACATGTCACTGCTGACCTCCATCGCTCAATAAAGGTGAATGGAGAGTCCGATCAGGTCTGCCTGAAAAACAGACAGGCAGACTTGGTTGGACAGCATGTGTGAAAGGGTCCTTGGTTCTTAACCACTTGACCACTGGGCACTTAAACCCCCTTAACAACCAGACCAATTTTCAGTTTTCAGCGCTCTCACACTTTGAATGACAATTACTCAGTCATGCAACACTGTATCCATATGAAATTTGCGTCCTTTTTTTTTTCACACAAATAGACCTTTCTTTTGGTGGTATTTAATCATTGCTGGGTTTTTTATTTTTTGCGCTATAATTAAAAAAAGACCAAAAATTTTGTAAAAAAAAAAAATGAATTTTTCTTCGTTTCTGTTATAAAATTTAGCAAATTTAGTAATTTTTCTTCATAAATTTTGGCCAAAATTTATTCTGTTATATATCTTTGGTAAGGAAAAAAAACAAAATGGTATATATTATTTGGTCTTTGTGAAAGTTAGAGTCTACAAGCTATGGTGCCAATCATTGAAAATGGATCACACCTGATGTACTGACGGCCAATCTCATTTCCTGAGACCCTAACAAGCCAGGAAAGTACAAATACCCCCCAAAATTACCCCTTCTTGGAAAGTTGACATTCCAAGGCATTTAGAAAGGGTTATGGTGAATTTTTTTTCCCACAATTCTTTGCAAAATTAAATTA
>BLSH010034048.1:79922-99545 GCA_018402905.1 Glandirana rugosa
GGTTTTTTTTTTTTTTTTTTTTTTTTTTTTTTTTTTTTTTCACACAAAGTTGTCCATTTTATACAATATTTCTAACACACAGCATGTACATAGCAAAAATGACACCCCAAATATATTCTGCTACTCCTCCCGAGTATGGCGATACCACATGTGTGACACTTTTACACAGCCTGACCACATACAGAGGCCCAACATGCAGGGAGCACCATCAGGTGTTCTAGGGGTATACATTTTAGAATCTAATTTGACCATCTTTTACACTATTGTGAGGCACTGTAGTGGCACGGATGTGTCACGGATGATGTGGTATGAATGAGGCACAAATGAGCCATGGATGGAGATGGATGAGCCACGGATGGCTGGGTGAGCATGGCTGGATGGGTGAGCATGGATTGGATGAGGATGGGTGGGTGAGCATGGATTGGGTGAGGATGGGTGGGAAGTGGATGGATGGGTGAGGATGAGTGGGGGGTGGATGGATGGGTGATGATGGCTGGCTGGGTGGGTGATTGATGGTGAGGGTGCAGATTGTCACTTAGCAGTGCTGTGGGCATTACACATCGCCCACAGCACTGCAGCATGTCTTTCCTCTTCCCCCCCCCCCCTCCCTCCTCCTCTCGGTGTGGAGAGGAGGGAGAAAAGCCGGCGCTTCCGCCGGCTTGTTTACATGTGATCGGCGCGATCACGTGGTAAAAGGCCGCTCACAGCGGGAAGCGCATTCATGGGACAACGTCAATAGACGTCCTCCCAGAGTTAAGCAACCGCCCTGTAGACGTCTTTTGTCTATAGGGTGGTTGTTAAGTGGTTAAAGGGGTTGTAAAGGCAGAATCGAGATTGCAATTTTTTTTTTTTTTACACGATTAATCGTGCAGCTCTACTGCACACTGATGCATAGAATGCCTGTGCATTCCATACAGACAAAACCCAGCCTTCACATGGGTGTACATTTGCGTACACCCATGTGAAGAAGGCTAACACTGTCTCCAAGTGGCACTGGCCAACTCCAGGTATGTCTGTGCCCACTGGGAACTATGGAGTCCCGTTAGAGCGTCCTCCTGTATGTGCTTCCCTTTTACGACTAAAACCTTACATACAGCCATTCCTCAGAGGGACCCACAGCTAAAGCCGTACTGACTCAGGAGCCACTGTGGAGGGGGGGAGCAGGGTAGGCTTGGCTTTTGATCTCTGCTGGCATGACTGCACATAAGATTTTAGCTCTAATGCTCCATGCACACTGGGCTTAAAGGAATAAAAAAATGCCAGTTTGCTTGGAAAGGAAAAAAAAAAGCGATCAGAGCATTTTTGTACACCGTTTAGCAGAGTTTGGTGTTGTTCTGCCAGAAAGCTCCAAACCAATCAAACGCAAATCGGAAGGGTTCCCCCCCCTGCTTTTAAACACTGAACTCAAAATACGCCTCTAATCATTCTAATGTGCATAGGGTAACATTGAGCTGCTTCTACTGGCAAAACTCTTGTAGAAGTAACGATTGTGTGCATGGACCCTAAGGCAGAAGAATGCACTTAATGGACACTCCAGCAGGCACAAGGGGCGCCCACATACCCAAGGTTGGGCAGTACGACGGGGGTTAGTATTAGGAGAAAGCTCGGAGGACAAAAATTATATATATATATATATATATATATATATATATATATATATATATATATATATATATATATAAATATATAAAAAACTAAGTTCTGCTGTTGCAGCTCATTTTAGAAAAAAAAAAAAATACTATCCTTTTTAAAGCTTACTCCTCTGCTGACATAATAAATTCTTGTATGGAGGAGCTGTGATTTGTGGAGTGTGTAAATAGGTAAATGGAAGCGAGCTGTATTCCACAAATCCTAATTTGCATAAGAAGGAATTTTAATAGAGGAGTTCTGCTTCATTACTCTATACTTGTGTGGAACAGAATGTACCCTAGTGATTTGCTCTGCACATACTTATATACTGTTGCCGGAAACACTGAGTTCATGTTTCTTAGTAGGTCATCAGAAGAATATGTCTTCCATAAGCTTCAGTGTGAGCACCAATACAGGACTATAGAGTAGATGACATTTATTTATTTCAGGTACTTATATAGCGCCATCAATTTACACAGCGCTTTACATATATATTGTACATTCACATCAGTCCCTACCCTCAAGGAGCTTACAATCTAAGGTCCCTAACTCACATTCGTACATATACTAGGGACAATTTAGACAGGAGCACATTATCCTACCAGCATGTCTTTTGAGTCCCTTCCAGTGCTGAAAAGGCCTTTCGTGATCTAAACGGCAACAAGGACATCAGTGTTCCAAAACCAGGCAGATGCTGCCCTCCTTAGATGGGGTAATCCGGTAAAAAATGGATTGGGGCTTGGCTCTGAGGAAGGGGGTGCGACCTCGAAACACGTCAGCCTATACCCTTGCTGTGTCCGCACCGTTTAACATTTTGCAGTTGTATGGCCCATTGTGGGTCACCGCTTTTGGAGTGAGTATCCACTTTAAACGCCTAATAAAGGTGTTTGGTAATTCACTAGGTGTGCGTGCCTCCCTTTTTTTTTGTTTCCTACAGGAAGAACATAAGTGTGTGTGTGTGTGTGTGTGTGTGTGTGTGTGTGTGTGTGTGTGTGTGTGTGTGTTTTCGTCATCTGTAGTAATGTTCCTTCCAACAAAATACAGGCCGCCTTCTTCCTTTTTTTTATTTTTTTTTTTTTTGGACTAAAACCACCTTTTTAGGGCAGTGTTTCTCAACCTGTTACGGTGAAGTACCCCTGCAGGTCTCAAAAAAAATTCCTAAGTACCCCTGTCTCGAAAGTAATTTCTATTATTTGGGTGTCATGGTTTCTGTGTGTGTCTGTAATGTCCGTATGTGTTTGTGATGATTGGTGGGACTAATGAGGCTGCACTGATGAGGCTGCACTGATAGCTGAGCATGCTAGGATGTGTAGTTCCTGAGCAGACACTGGGAGATGGGAAGTGACAGGCAGGACTCGCATTATTATTATTTTTTTTTTTTTCCCATGTCTGCAGTGTGCTGGCTATGTGCAGGATTGCACAGTGAAGAGGAGATCAGGGAGCCACAGCAGGCATCATCCGAATGGGGGTTCTTCACGCAGGCAGGAGATCTGAGGCGCGCCGGAGAGGGGGAGGAGCGGGGAGGACGTGGAGCCAACTACTGACCCTGATCAGTCAGCCCTTTCCGGGGAAACCTCTTGTGGCTCCATTGATGACAGGACCCCGGGCAGCTGCACCGGCCTGGCCCCCCCACTAATATGTGGCGCACGGCGCGGACCACCCCAACTGCCTTTCAAACACCTTGTGCTGGAAGTCGAGCGGAACTGCCAAGTTCATGAATTCAAAGCGGGGATAAGAGACCACCACACACTAGTACGGTTGCCGGAGTACGTTTGATGTGTAGAACAACCATGAGCATTGCAATGACAGTCCCCATCCTGGGACCGTACCCTCTGTGTTATACCTTAGTGAGTGAAATGTGTTAAAGGGGACGGTCCTATAGCAGGGACTGTTATTGCAATGCTCATGGTCGTTCTATACAATAAAAGTTGACTCCAAGGACCATACTGGTGTGTGGTAGCCTTTTATCTCTGCATCATGGTACAACCATGTTTAGATTAAAGAGGAAGTAAACCCAGATGGGGTTTATTTCCTTTATATTCCCCTGCAAAGTAGAAGCGTAATGGGCTACTATGCATCGCATAGTAGCCCATTATGTGCCACTTACCTGCAAATGAAGCCTGCGCTGTCCCTTGTGCTGGCAGCATCCATCTTCAGCCCCTCTTCCTTCCGCGGCTGCAATCTCTGGATCTGTGACTGGCCGGAGTCGTGTGACGTCACGGCGCGATCACAGTGAAAAAAATGGCACGGGCCGTTTCTTCACTGCACATGTGCCGAAATGACGGCGGCACAGCTAGTACACTGAATATCTCCTGAACCGTGCAGGTTTGGGAGATATGCAGGGCACCTACAGGTAAGCCTTATTATAGGCTTACCTGTAGGTTAAAGTGGTTGTCGCGAGTTGACAACCACTTTAAGCTGACCTGTTAAGCTAACCCAGGGTTGCCAACCGCTAGTAAATTCACTGACCGTTTGTAAAAATCAGTGATTTTTACAATTGTCTATAAATATCAGGGTCTGATAATTTGTCATGCTGTGCTGACTTTTTAAGTGTAAATCAGGCAAATTACTTGATATGGGTATTGTCAGTGTTTCCATGTTGTGTTTAAATATCAATTGTCTTCGTTTTTAATAGGAGTTCTATTATTTTTCAAGTTGCCAGTGAATTTTCTATGTTTTGCCAGTAAAAAAACTCTGCTGGAAGTTGGCAACACTGAGCTAACGCCTTTTTTTTTTTAGTGTGAAGGGGTGCTACTCCCTGGAGGCAGCTGTTGGTTTGGAATTCTGTACGGCTGTTCATGGCTCCGCAGAGATCTGTGAATGGATAAACTACAAGTACCATTTTCCACCCCTGCAGACAGACTTATTATCAGTGGGACACAAATGCATTAATTGCCACACTTGTAGCTAATTTACATTTCCTCCTGCTCACTAACTGAGCCTAGGTTCACATTGAAGCGATTTTGACACGTCAAATCACATGATAAATTGGTGGCTATCGCCCGCAATGGCACCGTCTGAATTGGTGTGGTGCCGCACCAATTACCAAAAGTAGTTTCTGTACTACTTTTGGCGTCTTTGGGTGCGATTTCCATAGACCTCTGTGCAGCAACCCACACAGATGTTTCTGGAATGCCCCCCCAAGTGGGGACTGACATGTGGGAATGAAATGATGCGAGTTCATTCCTGCTGTCAGTGTGAACCCAAGCTGAAAGGAGCGAAAGAGAGAGAGTCTGTGCATTGCACCTGTGATCCACTGATCGCAGTTGTAATGCTTTGCAGGCTCGTTTGCAAAAAAAATAAATGCAATTATTTTATTTATTCTTTTCTTGCAAATGTGCATTTTTTCTTTCAAATGTTTTTTTATTGAATTTCAAGCATACACCATAAATATCAATTATCAGAACATACATCATGTGACGTTGGAATACAGTTTGGTAGCGCATCAAGTTTTTAAAGAGGAGTTCCACTCAAATGTGGAACTTTCGCTTTAAGAGGCGGTGACCCCCTGACATGCCATAATTGGCATGTCATTTTTTGGGGGGGCGCTGTGGACCCTGTTTTCACAGGGTACACGGTCCACTTTCTCTCTTGGCGCCGAGGAGCCGGAAGGAAGTTCCCCTAGGGCCCCCCCCCTGCGATCTTCTGGGACACATCACAGGTCCTAGAAGATAAGCCGAGCCATTCACAAGCAGCAGCGCGACTCGCGCATGCTCAGTGAGCGCCCGGCTTTGAAGCCAAAGCCGGGTGCCCACACTTGTGATGCCAGCGCCGCCGAGGGGAGGCGAACGAGCCCTCGGGCGGCCGTAACGCTGGAACGAGGGACAGGTGAGTGGCCGACTGTTAAGTCAGCAGCTACACTTTTGGTAGCTGCTGACTTTTAACAGGGTAGAACTCCGCTTTAACATACATGTATATGAATGACATTTTCTCCTGCGGTCTCCACTGGGTGGTCGCCAGGTGGTCATGGTGCCCGGGGCAGCCTAAGCATGCCACCTCAAATAGGGTCGCACCTGATGTGCTTCTTGCCAGAGGATACACCACTCCCAAAGCGCCCCATCCGGGAGCAAACTGCACTCTGGTAGCTAGCGCTTTCCCATGGCAAGGTGGACCTTGTGCTATAGGGATGATTGTCATCTCCTCACAAATGTGCATTTTATATTTTGCATCATTTCTGCACTAATGTGCATTTGAAGTTGAACATGTAGTCATTTTGCTGGCAGTACCATTTTAGGAGAATTGGCTCAGAAATATTGGAGCTGTGACTTGTGCAATACAGCCTCTCGATAATGCTTTTTGTCCTGGTATGGGGGCATGTCGCAGCATTGCATAGTCAAGTGGAACTCAGACAATGGGCTGCAGACAGTTGGAATGCATATATAGAAACTTTTTAAATCTTTTATTTTATCCTGTAAAGCTTCATGTGCACTGCTGCTGGTAAATGGACAGTTAGGAGCAGTTGGACGTTTTTTCTATCTGCCCCTGAATTCTCCTCTGTTATCTTATTACCTATACACAGGGTTGTTTCTAGACAGTTGAGTTTAGAGGCATTTGTTGGAAAGCAAAAAAAATGCGTTCAGACAGAAGTTCAGAGGCATTTGAAATAACAAATGCCTGTAACAGCTTGTAAACGTGCCTATTTCTTTTAGAGGCGTATGTCATTTAAAAAAAAAAAAAAAAAAAAAAAAAAAAGCTTCTGGATGCAAACGTGGCGTAATGCGGCATGTAAAACGCGGCCAAACGGCCGTTCTTAGCGCAGGTTTTCTAGTGGTCAAAAAAAATCGCTCAGGGGAGGTTGAAAAAGCGTCCCGTGTGCATGAAGCCTAAGTGGTGGACCGTTCTGAATCTTTCACATGCTGTTTGTATTTTTGGTTTAATTCGTCAGATTTATTCTTCATGTACTCTTTTATTGATGCATTTAGAGCCTTGTTCTTTATATAATGTCTTGATCATGAACTGGAATAATAAGAATACTTTGAATATTACAGGCAAAATAGAGACTCCAGAGGTCAACATGTCTGCTCTAAACTGGAAGCCGTTTATATATGGAGGTTTAGCATCAATTACAGCAGAATGTGGTAAGTTGTGAGCGTTTGCTACAAGACAAAATTGTAGCCCCTTAGAGGAAATTCCTCTGTGAAGCTGGGGGGGGGGTTTATTTAAGTGGTTGTAAACCTTGGACATGAAATATGGACAAAGCAATTCCATCTATGTGTACTTGTCTCCAGAGCACTAAGTGCCTTTTCTGTCCACTGCCTCATTCCTCTATCAGCATGAGTAACTTCTAATGAGTTTTCCTGACACCAAGAGAAAATGTTGACAGGGGAGGAACCTCCAGCAAAGTCACAGCCTCAGCTCTGTTGCTGTGTGAAGGGGGGTGTGTCTCTTCCCTCCAATCAGCTCTCAGAGCTCTTTTCACTGATGAAACTTCAGCTCTCCACCCCTTGCTTTTTCAGAGCTGAGGGAACCTGTGTTAATCCTGCACTTTGAATGGATGTAGGGGACACACGACTGTAGATAAATAGGTACAACTTTATGCAGGATTTGTTTCCTCTCTGCGTACTACCTAAGGCCAGTCACTTCACTTGGGTATAAATCATCACATAATAATGCAGCGCAAATAGTCCATTAGGTAAGTGTAAATTGGTAAAATTAGACAATCATAAAAGTTCCAAGATGTGAAACATGGTGTTGACTCTCCAAAAAGCACGCAGGTGAAAACAGCGTGAATCCAGCCACCACCAACACTAGCAGCCTCTCTCCTCCTTACTGCGACCTTAAAAGGCCTTCAGGCATGTAAACTCCTTAGGGGCAATAATGGAACCAGGTCCCATACACCGGTACTTATGAATAATCCGCCAGAGATGAATGCTCCTCAGACATGTATAGATAAAAATAAACACTTCCTAGTGCTCTCTGTATAAAAACCGCAGTGTTTATTTTGCATAAAAACATGGGTACTCGCATATAAGAGCACCTCCACTGGTACCAGTGTACAGTTGTATACATTAAAACCAAAAAGATGGCCGGGCAGGTGACGTCCGGTGTGTTCCTCCCTCCAGTATGCGTTACGTCCTATGGGCGGGACTTCTTCAGCTTGGTGTATAGGTAAGGGTTTACAACTACTTAGAACTAGGGCAAGCTGAAAAAAGATGGTTTTAGAAATGTGGAAGGGATTTTGGAGTGCTACCTTCCCTTCCCTTTCTTTTTCTTTTTTTTAACAGTGCTTAGGCTCACAGGGAGCTCACGCTTCCTGTACTGGAGGAGACGGTCTGTTATTTATTGAGCTTTATGCAGTGCTTTAGAGAGGGGGTGGGGTTGGCAGCAAACCAAATAGATTTTTTGGGATACTAAACGTTCGGTTTAGACCCATATTATACTTGCTCATGTTCATAATTCCAGCAACGAGATGTACTGGCTGAACTTGCACACCAATGCCCTGAAGCCTCTGTTTTTCTACATTGTTTGCTAAAGAACTCCTTTTCATTATTAATATATGTAATGCGGTAAAGTTCAGAATGCTGAAGCTAGCAGAACTGTCACAAAAAAAAAAAAAATTATGATGTTGATTATTTTACTGACTGTTATACAAAATCAAAATTGCCAGGAAAGGGTATATGGCTTGTAAATAATTACCAATATCGATATGGAACCATCCACAGTACCTTTTTTAAAATTCCCAGTAATTAGTTGCACCCCCAAAGTACAGATATATGCAAACTAATATACTAATCCTAAGAGCCTGTTCACACAGGGGCAACTTGCACTCCGACTTATGACACACCCAAGTCGCTTGCCATCTTAAATCCCATTGAAATGAACGGGAGCTGTCTTAATGTACACTACTGAAGTTGCTCCGACTTCAAAAAAAGGTTCCTGTACGACTTCAAGGTGACTTCTATCCGACTTGTGCCCATAGAATTCAATGGAAGTCGCTTCCAAGTCGGATCCCCATCTACATGGAAGCGACTTTACAGGAAAAAGAAAATAAATTTACCCCGGAAACCTCCCTTCTGTGACAGGCAAATTCGCCTGGCATGGAGTTGTGTTGTGTTGTAAGTCGCCTAGCAAAGTCACACCGAAGTCGGATCACCCCTGTGTGAACACAACCTAATCCACAGAAATGTTAAAAATAAAAAAAAAGTTATCCTACATTACTGTACACAGCGTTACTGCTAGGTGATTGGACACCTGTTAGGCAAGGATCAGTCATGTTACAGGATCCATTGTTACAGCTGAAAGCCCTTATTTACTGACTTTTTTTTTTTTTGGTTCACCTAGGCACTTTTCCTATAGACTTGACAAAAACACGGCTTCAGGTGCAAGGACAATTAAATGATGCAAAATACAAAGAAATCCGCTACCGAGGAATGCTCCATGCACTTGTCAGAATAGGTCAAGAGGAGGGATTTAAAGCTCTGTACTCTGGGTAAGTAACACTATAATAGTTTCTGTACTCTGGGTAAGGAACACTATACTACTTTATGTACTCTGGGTAAGGAACATTATAATAGTTTCTGTACTCTGGGTAAGGAACACTATACTACTTTATGTACTCTGGGTAAGGAACATTATAATAGTTTCTGTACTCTGGGTAAGGAACGCTATACTACTTTATGTACTCTGGGTAAGGAACATTATAATAGTTTCTGTACTCTGGGTAAGGAACACTATACTACTTTATGTACTCTGGGTAAGGAACATTATAATAGTTTCTGTACTCTGGGTAAGGAACACTATAATAGTTTCTGTACTCTGGGTAAGGAACACTATAATAGTTTCTGTACTCTGGGTAAGGAACACTATAATAGTTTCTGTACTCTGGGTTGGGAACACTATAATAGTTTCTGTATGTGCTTTGGCTGAACTGTGATCAGTTAACTGCAAGCTGAACTGCACCAGATTTTGCACTCTCCAGTTTTAGTAAATCCACCCATTAGTATTGCTGTAAGAGAGTCAGGGAGAAAGCCAATTCACTTGCATTTTCAGAAGGCCTGATCAGCAAGATGACAACTTCAATGCGTTTTACATGACACATTCTCTTTTTTTTAAATGCTGAACTCTAGGCAGGTGTAAAGTATAAATTTGGCACTAAAAGGTAGCACTGACTGGCATCACTAATGGGCACTGATTTGTGTCACTGATGGGAACTGCTGGGGCTTTACTGTAATAGGGACACTGAAGATCAGTGCCCTGATTACCTGTCCTGGTCTCCCCTGCGAGGAGATGCCACTGATCGGCTCTCCTCGCCACACACTGTCAGCGTGAAATGAGGAGAGACGATGAACGGCACTTCTGCGTTTCTACATGTGACTGGCTGTGATTTGACACAGCCGATCACATGGTCAAAGAGCCGCGTCATCGGCTCTTTAGAGATTGGGTTTGTGCCATTTCCTAGGAACACGGCATAGCCTAGACCTCCGCGCACGGCTGTTCTGGGGCGCCGTCATATGACATCGTCTGAGAACGAGAGCTGCACCGCTCGTATGTCATTTGATGGTGAGCGAGCAGCAAGTGGTTAAATGCAAGCATTAAAAATAAAATTTGTCCTGTTCTCAGTCTTTTGCAGTCCCTGTACAGCAGGGCTGTAGTGTGAGAGGAAGTAGCAGCACAAGGAACCAATCGGTTCATTTGCAGATAAAAATAGAATAAGAGAGCAGAGTGATAGAGTGAAGAAATTAGAATTGTGTTGTATCTCCTTTAACGTCTCAGGCTGGACTGGGTCCAGGATGCCTGGGTTTACAGAAAGGGGATGAATGATGCTGGCCATCAGATTTGAGGACATCTAGCAGCAGAAAAGAAAAATACTGTGATGGGAACCTGAATCACAGATTTTTTTTTTTTTAATTTTTTTATTTTTTTCCTGCATTTATCCAATTGATATCCAGAACTTTTATCCCCATGAAGTCCATCAGCATGTGATATTTATTTTTTGGCAGTTACCAAGCACTGTTCCCCTTTTTTTATTTTATTTTTTTTTGTGCTGTAGTCTCTGTAATGTAAACACCATAGTTATAAAGCAATGTATTTTTGTTCATAATACTTTTGTTTGTGGTGAGTAGCCAGACGGATGACTGTTACTAGAAGTCCTTTCTCTCAGAGATGACCTCCTATTTATACTGATTACAACACTGTCTGCAATGTACAAACACCAGACTGACCCTTCACCTAAATCCAAGTGCTTCTCTGTTGAGATCTTACAATACAGTCCAATTGGAAATGAATTCTGCAAAAGTAGCTGTACAGTCAGTAAACTGATTAAAGAGTAATAAGTGTTCTTCTGACATACATGAGTAATATAAATAAATATCAAAGTGATGACTGCAACATACACTTAAAACACTGTGTGTGATTTAACAAGTATCAACCAAGTGACATCCAAACCATTGCATTATAATAAACATGCATACATGTGCAAAGGGAATGCACTCTGCTACACTGATGTTGTTGCTCCCACAGTCCCTGTGCTGCTAAACGGTTCTTCACACTTTGTGCCGACACCCAGCAAAGTGATTTATAGATGTACTGTCACTTTCAGAATATGACCTATATGCAAATATAGGTCTAAACGCGTCTGCTTTGGAAGAAATCCATTTGCTCACTTCAAGGTAGCTGTGCATTGCTGCGTCTTTCTGCACAGTTAACTCAGAGCCGATTACAGAATCCACCATAGTGTACTAATTCAATAAACCAATGAATTTATTTTAAAGGATTAAAAAAAAAAAGTTAAAACCTCAATGCATGTGAAACAATCTCTCGGGACATGCAGGTTTCCCGCCTTACTTCCAGTCCTCCGATCCCAGTGTCCCCTAGCCCCTCCCCATGTGTATTGTCACTGATCACATGACTTCAACATCAGTTCATCAATTGAGTTACCCATTTTCCTTTAGAGAGAAAAGGAAGGCACACGCACCTAGTGCATTACCAAAAATAATAATTTATTCCAAATGAATGTAAAAAAGGGGTACTCCCAAAAAACCCAGGACAAGATAAAATGAAGGCACAAGGCAGGTAAAAAGCTGACGCGTTTTCAGGGGCGCACCCCCTTCCTCAGAGCTTCACTACATTTAGGCTGTCAGACCAAACTATAAATGACCCAAGACATGGGCTGGACAAGTGATGCAATCAATTAAATAATTAACTAGTCAATCAATTACTCAATCAACTTGTCATGTGATAGTCAATCATAAGACCGCAAAAAAAAAGTATAATATATGTAATCAGATGAACTAAAAAACAGGGAAGTCCAGATGGCTATTATTGGTAACATTAAATGAATACAAACTCAATCGTTCTAGGCACCCCCCCCCCCCCAAGGAGGAAATCCCTTGCATGGAGACACCCGCAGTATGAGGACCGGAAACGTGGGAAGCCCTGTCTACCAGAGCAAATTGATGACACTGCAGTAGAGGAAAGGGGGAGGACAAGAGACTGAAGGGAGGGGGGAGGAACAGTACTCAATGGTGCTGAGAAGACGAGCGGGGAGGTTCACTGAACCGCCGGGAGCGGCATGAGTGTGTTGCCACACGGAACGACTTCCCCTCGTCATTCCAAAGAGGTCATATCCGTCCGGAAATGACCTGCCTGTGCACCCAGAGGGTGAATCCAGTGTACAGGAAGGGGGCCACTGAAAAAATACTGGTGGAAAAATGAGAAAAAATTAAAAATGGGGGTGTCAGATGTCTGTGAAATGGAGGAAACACGGGCACAGGCCTCAGAACAGGTGGAAAGATTCCACAAGACTTGGCAACCTTGGTTTGCTTTTAAATGGTCAGACAAACTCGGATCGCTTTTAACTTAACTAAACTTAATGTCAAGGCAGACATGTTTGGACCACTTCAACACAGATCCCCCATGGGAAGTCCTTCCCCCTCTTATACTCTCTATCTTATCTTTTCTCTCATCTATTTATCCTTTCTTTTGCTGTCATCTACCTTAGTGACTTACTTCAGATTTCATTGTATATCTGAGACTTGAAAGCTAATTTCAATAGTAGATTTGGCTTATAGAACATAAACAGGTTTGAATAGGTTAACAAGTGAGCGTGTCATGTTAACGCTCTATTTTATATCTATGTGATTGCATGACTTGTAATTTCATCTGGCTTGACAGACGAGATGTCAAACAAAGGCAATGTAATGTACATGTTCAGATATACTACTTCTATTGCTACAATAAACGAATAATGTTTAAAAAAATTAAAAATGGGGAAAAAGGATGAATAAAAAAGATAAAATAATGAAAGCAAAATAGCAAAAAAAAGGATAATATTACTAAAAACAAAATGCCAGTCTGACAGTGGCAAGGAGCGGTACAAATATATTTGATTAAATATAAAAACAATAATCAATGTAAGCAATAAAGATACACTAAAATACTTTGTAATAATTACTAATACACTATTAACCTTTTGATAAGTCGTTCTTTTAAAAGGCAATAAACTTGGATGTAAACGTAATGTTTTGAGGAAAGAAATGTGATGAATAATATTAATATAATGGAAAAATTGGTTAATGTACCAGTGGAGTATAAGGTAGGGGATGGTGAAACATTGGGAAAACTGGAGGGAAATAGTGACCCACTGGGAGAAAGGGTAAGGGAAAACCACATGAATTGATGAGTCCAAAACAGGAGGGTGGGTGTACCTAGCCAACAGCTCCCACAATGACCAAACAGAACAGGGAGAAAAGAAAGCCAAACCAGGAGCCCTGGTGGTGGCCTAAAGGCTACACCTGGGCCCCGGTGGGGACCCAGAGACGGCAATGGGGGGAAATTGAATAATCACAATAAGGTCTGGACATCCAACCCCACATTGAGGCCCCTGGGCTCCTGACGTTTCCGGTCCTCATACTGCCGGTGTCTCCATGCAAGGGATTTCCTCCTTGGCAGCTCTGTGTGACTCTTTTGGGGGGAGTGGTTTTTTTTTTGCCTATAACAATTGAATTTGTATTCATTTAATGTTACCAATTTTTTCCTATAATAGCCATCTGGACTTCCATGTTTTTTAGTTCATCTGATCACATATATTATTCTTATTTTTTTTTTTTTTTTTTGCGGTCTTATGATTGACCATCACGTGACAAGTTGATTGAGTAATTGATTGACTAGTTAATTAATTATTTAATTGATTGCATCACTTGTCCAGCCCATGTCTTGGGTCATTTATAGTCCGGTCTGACAGCCTAAAGGTAGCAAAGCTCTGAGGAAGGGGGTGCGCCCCCAAAACGCGTCAGCTTTTTACCTGCCTTGTGCCTTGGATTTTATCATGTCCTGTGTTTTTTTGTGAGTACCCCTTTTTTACATTCATTTGGAATAAATTATTTTTGGTAATGCACTAGGTGCGTGCGCCTTCCTTTCCTATAATAAGGCTTACCTGAGGGTAAAATGAATATCTAATAAAACCTGCATGGTTTAGGAGAGATGCAGCCGCTGATGTTAGAGGCGCATGTGCAGCGAAGATTCATTGTATGTTGCCAGAACGAAGGACTCCTGCGCGTATGCACGGAAGTGACGTCATCACGGCTCTGGCCACTCACATCGTTGGAGCCCGCGACCCCAGAAGAAATGGCAAGGCAACTTGTCAGCTGTCTCAGCATTGACTTGGTCAGGCTGCAGGGGCCTCGTTTGAAGGTATTTCATAATGTGCTAGGATGCATACTAGCACATTATGCCATTGTCTTGCAGGCTTCTTCTTTCCGTGTGGGTTTTTTTGTTTTTTTTTAAAGCTCACCTCCTAGATAACGTGATTCCTCCTTGGGCTGGGTCTAGGGGGCATGGAAAAGTATATACACTATATATTACCAAAAGTATGACAGTGGGCCTGTCCCTTGGTGTCATGGCCAATGCAACAGTTTGGACCTGCATCAATCTTGAGGACATCAAGACCTCAGATCACCTGAATGTAGGGGAGAAGACTCTGCAGAATACACTATATTACTGAAAGTATTGGGACACCTGCCTTTACACGCACATGAACGTTAATGGCATCCCAGCCTTAGTCCGTAGGGTTCAATATTGAGTTGGCCCACCCTTTGCAGCTGTAACAGCTTCCAATCTTCTGGGAAGGCTGTCCACAAGGTTTAGGAGTGTGTCTAAGGGAATGTTTGACCATTCTTCCAGAAGCGTATTTGTGAGGTCAGGCACTGAGTTTGGACAAGAAGCCCTGGCTTGCAGTCTTAACTCTAATTCATCCCAGAGGTGTTCTATTGGGTTGCAGGCCAGTCAAGTTCCTCCAACTCAAACTCTCTCATCTATGTCTTTGTGGACCTTGCTGTGTGCACTGGTCTGGTCCAAACCCTTTGGTGGAGGGAGGATTATGGTGTGGGGTTTGTTTGTTGTTTTTTTTTTTTTCTTTTGTTTTGTTTTTTTTTAGGGGTTGGGCTTGGCCCCTTGGTTCCAGTGAAGGGAACTCTTAAGGCGTCAGCATACCAAGACATTTTGGACAATTTCATACTTCCAACTTTGGGGAAACAGTTTGGGGATGGCCCCTTCCTGTTCCAACATGATTCCGCACCAGTGCACAAAGCACCAGTGCATAAAGACCTGGATGAGCGAGTTTGGGGTGGAGGAACTTGACTGGCCTGCACAGAGTCCTGACCTCAACCCAATGGAACACCTTTGGAAGTGTGTAATGTGCTCCAGTGTAAATAAGGTGCTCTTCAATAAGTATAGCTGGCCTCTTACCAGACAGAGGAGAGCTCAACAAGCGCTAAACATCGCTCCTGGATAGCCAACTCTCTCACCATCAGGCATCTAATTAGCTTTGTCACCCCCTTCAGTAAGATATGTTTACAGTGTCCCCACTGCTGGAGTGTATGCCTTGTATCTTACTGTGCCATTTCTCTGTTCTCAGTTTGGGGATGGCCCCTTCCTGTTCCAACATGACTGCTTACGAGTGCACAAAGCAAGGTCCATAAAGACATGGATGAGTGAGTTTGGGATGGAGGAACTTGGCTGGCCTGCATAGAGTCCTGACCTCAACCCAATAGAACACCTTTGGGATGAATTGGAGCAGAGACTACGAGCCAGGCCTTCTCGTCCAACATCAGTGCCTGACCTTACAAATGTGCTTCTGCAAGAATGATCAAACACTCCCACAGACACACTCCTAAACCCTAACCCCTTGCAATAAAAGTAAAAAGAAAAATGAAAGCCGATGACAAAGCTGAAAAACATAGCAACATAATGAAACCAATGAAAAATGTTCTCTATTGGCTAATTAAAAAGATTCCAAAGCTCAAAAAATGCTTTAAAAGCACTGTACAAAAAACGTGCATAAAAAAGCTTGAAAGATGCAATGCTCTGCTGTGAATGCAGCCTTTAACACTTAGCTCAGGGCAAAGTATTTTTGTGTTTGGTCACTAAAATGTAGAAAGCATAATAAATGTACAGTTACAAATTTACCTGATGAAAAAAGAAATGTATACTCACCTTATGGAGCAAAGTGTGATTGTCAACATATTTGACTACTCTAAATTCTTTGGCGTGATTTGGCTTTTTAGCCTCAGATCAGTGTCCATTTGCTTTTGTACGTTAGGCTCTAGTGTGAGTGCGTATTGCCTTCATTGAATGAGGTACTGTGCCTGCCAGTAGTGTCACATAAATGGCTACTCCCAAAGGAGCAAATGTCACGGTTTTTTTCTTAACTGCCTTTTTTTTCTGCATAGGATTGCACCAGCAATGCTTCGCCAAGCGTCATATGGCACTATTAAAATCGGAACTTATCAGAGCCTGAAGAGATTGTTTGTTGATCGCCCTGAAGGTATGCGTAAGGTTTAATCTATCAAGCAACTCCCATGTTTGAGTCATTAATGTAAGCTCTTAGGCATGCTACAGAAGATAACTCAAATACTTATTATGGTACTTATAATATGCTGGTGGTATTTTCCACAAGTGGGAGGAGAAGGGTAACAAAAGGGTAAATCTTAGTCTTTTTGCTGCAGAACAACATTTTTCAAATTAAATTTCCTTTTAGGGCCTTAAATTTAATGCTTTTTATCACTTTTGGCTTTTGGATATGATTTTATACTACAGTGAGGGTAAAACGTATATGACCCCCTGTTGATTTTTTATATTTGCCCACTAACAAAGAAATGATCCGTCTATAATTTTAATTGTAGGTTTATCTTAACAGTGAGAGACAGAAAACCAAAAATCCAGAAAAACGCATTTTAATGAGTGAAATAAGTATTTGACCCCTTCGCAAAACATGACAGTACTTTGTAGCAAAACCCTTGTTGGCGATCAGAGGTCAGATGTTTCTTGTAGTTGGCCACCAGGTTTGCACACCTCTCTGGAGGGTTTTTGTCCCACTCCTCTTTGCAGATCCTCTCCAAGTCCTTAAGGTTTCGAGGCTCATGTTTGGTAACTCTAACCTTCAGCTCCCTCCACATATATTCTATAGGATTAAGGTCTGGAGACTGGCTAGGCCACTCCAGGACCTTAATGTGCTAATTCTTGAGCCACTCCTTCGTTGCCTTGGCTGAGTGTTTTGGGTAATTGTCATGCTTGAATACCCATCCATGACCCATTTTCAATGCCCTGGCTGAGGGAAGGAGATTTTTACCCAAGATTTGATGGTACATGGCCCCGTCCATCATCCCTTTTGATGTGGTTTAGTTGTCCTGTCCCTTTATCAGACACCCCCAAAGCATAATGTTTCCACCTCCATGTTTGACAGTGGGGATGGTGTTTTTGGGATCATAGGCCGCATTCCTCCTCCAAACACGGTGATTTAAGTTGATGCCAAAGCTTGGTTTTGGTCTCGTCTGACCACAACACTTTCACCCAGTTCTCCTTTGAATCAGGTGTTTATTAGCAAACTTCAGACGGGCCTGTACATGTGCTTTATTGAGCAGGGGGACCTTGCGGGCGCTGCAAGTGTTCAGTCCTTAACGGCGTAGTGTGTTACCAATTGTTTTCTTGGTTACTATGGTCCCAGCTGCCTTGTCAGGGGCAAGATTGTAGACCTACACAAGGTCTATACGGGAGAATTGACAAGATTCTCCCGTATAGTTATGTGCTGATTGCTCACCGTCCTCATGATCATTGAAACTCCACAAGGTGAGATCTTGCATGGAGCCCCAGACTGACGGTTATTTTGTGTTTTCTTCCATTTGTGAATAATCGCACCAACTGTTGTAACCCTCTCACCAAGCTGCTTGGCGATGGTCTTGTAGCCCAGTGGTTCTCAACCCTGTTCTCAAGTACCCCCAACTGGCCACGTTTGCAGGTTTTCCTTCATCTTGCACAGGTGCTTTAAATCAGAGTCAATGGCTTGTTTGTTTTGCAGAGCTACTTTATCTAAGAGAAATTCCCAAAACATGGCCTGTTGTGGGTACTTGAGGACAAGGTTGAGAACCACTGTTGTAGCCCATTCTAGCCTTGTGTAGGTCTACAATCTTGCCCCTGACATCCTTGGACAGCTCTTTGGTCTTGGGCATGGTGGAGAGATTGTAATCTGATTGCTTCTGTGGACTGGTGTCTTTTATAGAGGTAACAAGCTGAGATTAGGAGCACTCCCTTTTAAGAGTGCTCCTAATCTCAGCTCGTTACCTGTATAGAAGACACCTGGAATCCAGAAATCTTGCTGATAGGGGATCAAATACTTATTTCACTAATTAAAATGCAAATCAATTTATAGCTTTTTTGAAATGCGTTTTTCTGCATATTTTAGTTCTGTCTCTCACTGTTAAAATAAACCTACCATTACAATTTATAGACTGATCACTTCTTTGACAGTGGGCAAATGGGCAAAAACAGCAGAGGATCAAATACTTTTTCTCCCCCACTGTATAGGTAAATTGGTTAAAGTAAGTGATGCTTTATAGAGGACCTCATGAGATGTCAACTCATACCTTTATCGGCTATGTCCGATGAGCCCCTTCCTTATATACCTGTGAAAGCAATTGACTTCTGAAATCTGAATTTGGCTTTCAGAACAGGCTAACACTGAAAAACATAAGAAACAAGCACTTTATGGCGTACCACTTTGGATAGTGGAGGTTCCTTTTTAAGTCCTCAATCCCAAACAAGAAGGGCTCTAACTTTTGTTTCATTCTGATCTGCTTTTTGAATGATGTGAACTTGCTTAGGCAAAGGAATTAAATGTTATATAACAGGAGCACCTGATACTTTTAATATGCTTAGGAATGGAACAGAGAATGCTGAGAGACTAGCTAAGATTTCTGCATTGCACTGTACACCGAAGAACATTTTTATTATCTATTTAAAAAAAAAAAAAGCAATCTGATATAATATTCAGATGTACTGAATATTCCAATAGGAATGCACGTTTAAACCCATACTTGTATGTTTTTGCTCAATTAACATGTAATTTTACTTTTTTCAACCCATAGATGAGACGTTGGTTCTTAATGTTTTTTGTGGCGTCTTGTCTGGAGTGTTTTCCTCATGTATCGCCAACCCTACGGATGTTTTAAAGGTAAGATTTCATCAGCTAGAGCTCTTATTCCTTTACAGAGTACTTTTAGGGCCTCATGCGCATGGGCAGAAAAAATGCAGCTGCTAGAGGCATCTGGCATTTCTTCCTTTTTTTACTTTTTTTTATTTTTACACCTCTGAAAGCAGCTGAAGGTTATCTAAGGGGCATTGTCATTTACGGGTGTATTTTAGAGCAGCATTTCGGGGTGTTAAAAAGAATAAAAATCAACCAAACCTGTGTTCAGAGAGGAGTCTTTTAGTGTAATTTATGCCAATATTCGTGCATGCATATGCACATAAATTCTAGTAGCTATAATAAATGAATATTCTAGCCAATAAGAATGAGTTTACACTTCTACACACTTAAACACAGTTTGCACGTAAACACACATTAAAGGTTTTTTTTTTTTCTGGCTGCAAATTTGGAACACATTCATACACCCCTGCATGTAGCCTTAAAAATCTGTGTGCTTGGGGCGGGCTTTCCTTTCATATTGGACATAATTCTGAAATATTCTAATTCCTAAATGGACTGCTCATTGCAATAAGGTA
>BLSH010034048.1:99555-119494 GCA_018402905.1 Glandirana rugosa
GAGATCGTCGACGTAAAAAAATATGCTTAGGAATGGAACAGAGAATGCTGAGAGACTAGCTAAGATTTCTGCATTGCACTGTACACCGAAGAACATTTTTATTATCTATTTAAAAAAAAAAAAAGCAATCTGATATAATATTCAGATGTACTGAATATTCCAATAGGAATGCACGTTTAAACCCATACTTGTATGTTTTTGCTCAATTAACATGTAATTTTACTTTTTTCAACCCATAGATGAGACGTTGGTTCTTAATGTTTTTTGTGGCGTCTTGTCTGGAGTGTTTTCCTCATGTATCGCCAACCCTACGGATGTTTTAAAGGTAAGATTTCATCAGCTAGAGCTCTTATTCCTTTACAGAGTACTTTTAGGGCCTCATGCGCATGGGCAGAAAAAATGCAGCTGCTAGAGGCATCTGGCATTTCTTCCTTTTTTTTTTTTTTTTTTTTTTACACCTCTGAAAGCAGCTGAAGGTTAGCTAAGGCGCATTGTCATTTATGGGTGTATTTTAGAGCAGCATTTCGGGGTGTTAAAAAGAAGAATAAAAATCAACCAAACCTGTGTTCAGAGAGGAGTCTTTCAGTGTAATTTATGCCAATATGCGTGCGTGCATATGCACATAAATTCTAGTAGCTATAATAAATGAATATTCTAGCCAATAAGAATGAGTTTACACTAATACACACTTAAACACAGTTTGCACGTAAACACACATTAAAGGTTTTTTTTTTTTCTGGCTGCAAATTTGGAACACATTCATACACCCCTGCATGTAGCCTTAAAAATCTGTGTGCTTGGGGCGGGCTTTCCTTTCATATTGGACATAATTCTGAAATATTCTAATTCCTAAATGGACTGCTCATTGCAATAAGGTATCGTCTTTTTGGAAGTGCGCAAAAGCCACTTGGCATTTTATTTAAATCTAGTAACTTATCGGTGGGGCTGTTTGGGGGTTGCAGCTTTACAACTGAAATACATGTAACAGAAGTATGTATTTATAGGTCTGATTATTGGAACTGCAAAAAGAAATGGCATGCAGAAAGCGCATATGATTAAATGGTAGTCTATAGCTTGATGTTTCATCCAGCGCTGTGGTGTCCCGGAGCTCCGTGCCAGCTGCTGCCATCCTTGGCCGGATAGGCTTCTGGGTATTGATCTACAGCTAGTTTCATTGGCTCCGCCGAGATGACGCTGAAATGTGTACACTGAGCTGCAAATTTTAGACCATATCATTAATAAAACAATTAATTTTTTTGTATGTATTGTGACAACACATGGCAGTACACAGTGGGTGTGCTGCGGCGCCATTCATTGTAAAAGGCAACCCAATGCACCCAGTGGCACACAGTTGCCCTATTTCCACGTGTTTCAGCCCATTTATATTGATAAAGCTGTTTAAGGCAGTACACCATACATTATTATACATGCACTGCAGCGCACAATGCTGCTGGGTAAAAGGCCCTAAAGGAATGATTTGCGTGGCTCTACACCTTCTCCTAAAGTTAGGAATGAACCGCTTGATTGGAGGATTTTGCTTTAAGAAGGCACTGCTATATTGACAATCTGTATCTTTTAAATAAGCCAATTAATGCAAGCCATTATGTTGAAAAATTGTATAAAAGTTGCTGTCACAAGACTATATTTGAAGGGTTCATTGTGCTGGATAAATCAGAACAGACGTTGCTGTGTTTACTTTGTACTTAGCATGTGACAAATGTGTGGCGTGGGAGTGATGAGGACATTTTTCACAATACAGGCCCAGAACACGAGCTGCTGTGACGTGACGTGCCGTGCAGGTCATGTTTGCATACGGTTAGGGGCAGGGTTCAGGGAGCCCCAGGTGCGAGCACAGTAGACAGTGTGCATTTCATACAAAATATACAGTAGGTTGCTTCATCCCGGCTGCCTGTATGCCTATAATAGCATGAGAAGACTTGGCAGTCTGCCTGAAATGGGAGAACATGGGCATCTGTACTCTTAAAATAACAACTGACATATTGACTATTCTACTTAACCTATACACGATGTACTGTTCCTGCCTCCTGGAACGTACGATAAAATACTTGTTTTGGGATCTGTATTTGTTCCCTTATCTGAGAGCTGGTTGCATTTGAAAATCTAAATGGTCTTGTACAGCATGTAATGTGTTTGGCTATTAATAAATCTGTACTAGAAATAGTGGAACACTTCATGCTGCACAAACCATAGACCGCTCAGCTGTGCTGGGGAAAAAAGAAATCATTGAAATCGGACTGGTTGCTATTTGTTGTATGAGCTACTACCTCATCTTTATATTTTTGTTTTACTTTTCCTTTTTCGGGGAAAAAATGAAAAAAAAAATCTGTTGGTTTTGATACCATAAATTCCCATCCCCATAGTTTCAAGTTACCAACATAATAAGTTGGCAAGTGCACAACAGGATCTTTATATTTAAAGGGAGGCTGTCATGGGAGAAATATGGCATTGTCCATTGTCCTCTTTCTGGGAATACTGGGCTTGATTTACTAAAACTGGAGTGTGCAAAATCAAGTGCAGCTCTGCATAGAAACCAGCTTCCAGGTTGTTTTTATCAAAGCTTAAAGTGCATTAAGATAAAAAGCCTTCTGTATGCAGCAGCCAGCTTCAGCCCCCTAATGCATACCGGAGCCCCATCTCTATCCAGCGATGTCCACAAGTCCCTTGGCCATCCTCCCTGATTGGCTGAAACACAGCAGCGGCACCATTGGCTCCCGCTCCTGTCAGTCAAACTCCGCCAATCATGAGAGAGAGGGGGCGGGGCTGGTCCACAGCTCACTGTCTGAATGGACACACAGAGCTGCAGCTCGGCTTGGGTGCCCCCCTAGCAAGTTGCTTGCTGTAAGAGCACTCAACAGAAGGGAAGGGTCCAAGAACTCCAGCCAGGGACCCCTAGAAGAGGAGGATCCAGGCTGTTCCTGTGAAAAACCAACGGCACAGAGCAGGTAAGTCTAACCCCAATCCCTTTAATTAAACAAGCTGAAATTAGAAGCTGATTGGCTACCATGCACAGTTGCATCAGATTTTTCACTTTCCAGTTTTAGTAAATCAACCCCAATGGCTTATATCTTGACCCTCTGGTCAATGCTTTTGTTTTAATAATTGGGACAGCGGCCTTTTGGGGAAAAAAACTGCACTTTCAGCACCAGGTAGTGCCTAGTGGCTAATAAAAATTGGCCCTGCTTTTTATTTCATCTAGAATTTTAAAATTTAAAGAACATATTTTACTCCTTTTTATGTATATTCATGTAGACCAATGCTTGTGAATATAAATGTTTACCGCATGTTATTAGGACCCATTCGGCCAGGTCTGCTTTGTTGCAGTGCATGCTTCTGCACTCATGTTAACGTGAAGTGTTTTGCAGCTTCATGAGCATTGTAGTAAGGCAGATTATTAATTTAGGCTGTTAAACCACTAGGCAGTTTTCCCCCCCCCCCCCCTTTTTTTTTTTACTTGCAATTTTACATAAATAAGTATAGAACAGAACATGCAGGTTATGTGTATTGAAATAGACAGCTCTCACATACACCAGATACTTGCTGCCAGCCCCTGACCTGGCAGATGACCTGGCAGGCACAAGAATGTATAATGGTGGCTAAATGTTCCAGAGGTACTTTCACCTAACCAGGGCCCCCAACTGTTATTGAATTTTATTTGGGTATGCTCTAACTTTATAAAGAAGTTTACATTTAGGTAATACTTTGTTCACTAAAGCAAAAACCTCTTGATAGTGGGGAATGAAGGTTCTTCCATTGGAGCGAGATGGAACTTAAAAACAAACTCGGGTTCCCTATCTGGAATGGCATGAGACAGGGGTAACCACTTTCACCACTTCTTTTTTGCTTTTGGTGTAGTAGTAGGCTCCACGGGCACAAACGTTCAGCTTTTGCTGATATCTTGTTTCATGTTGTTGACCCCCTTGTCTCGTTGCCTAACCTGCTGGCTGAAATTAACACCTCTAGTCAGGTGTCTTAATTTTAAGATAAACTACGTAAAATCTGAAATTCTACTGATCAACATTCCTCCCACCTTAGCTACTACTTTGAGGGGTGCTTACTCCTTTACCTTGACGCCTATTTCCTTGACCTATTTGGGTATTAAACTTAAATGTAGTTAGGATTCCTTATATACATGTAGTTATGATCCCTTCCTTGGTAAGCTTCGTCAGGACTTGCAATGGGACAAAGCGACTTTCACGTGGATAGGCCATACCAACATAATTAAGATTAACATTCTGCCCCGAATACCCTTTTCTTGCAGGTGGTGCCTGTCCCCCTGCCTAAATGCTTCTTTTTTTTAGACCTTTGTAGTCTCTTTACTACGTTTATCTTTAGTGGGAAGAAGCTGCGACTTGTCATGGCCATACTAAAACGATTTAAATTGATGGGAGCCCTAGGTATACCTGATGTATTGGGGTACTATAGGGCTGTTGTAATTCAGCGTTTTCTTAACTGGTGGTTTAATGCTTCCTCTAAGCTTTTGGTTCCTCTTGGAATAAACTATAGCGGGCCGTAACTTGTATTGTGCACCCTGTGTCCCTCTGAGTGACAGGGGGCTTTTCCGAGTGGGTATCTCTGCTTACCATTCACTCTCTCAAAATCTGGGATAGACTTAATAGTTCCTTATCACCCTGACCTTTGTTGGAGAGGTTGTGGTCAGAGAGGCACATTCCTCCACATGTGGTGGGACTGTCTCATGATATCGACTGGGCGGATGTCTGGAAACTAATAGCCGGGATTCTGGACAATGAACGTCCTCTCTCCAGTGCACTTCTTGCTCCACGTCTTTACCATCCATAGTTATCATTTTAAAAGTAGTGCCCTTCCTCACCACCTTAATCCTGCTGAACGTCTCCTGCACTGGAAGAGCCCGATAGTTCCTAGCCGTGGGGAGTGGAACAGGAAGGTGACCAAGATTATGGAGGTGGAGGAGTGGATCGCCACTTGTAAAGGCTCTCCAGACCACTTCAACACTATTTGGGCCTCCTGGTGATGTCACATTCGGTATCCTCCAGCTTAGATGTTGTCTTGTTGGCCCTAGCAGACCCTACATTTCAACAACTTGTCCAGGCGAACTAGCAGTCCTGAACCCCCCCTCCCTTTTTTTTTTTTGTTTTTTTTTTTTTTAGAGCCTGAGATCAGGATGTGGTTGACGTGTTTTTAGATCTTTAATAACATTCGCGTACTGGTTAACATAATATGTACTATTTAGCATTAATATGTAATTTTAGTCCAGCAACTGACTAAACAAACTGATGTTTGCACCATTTGCATTCGAGTCCATGTTAGTTTTTTTTCTCATAGTAATCTGTGTTCGCTCATCAGGCTGTCCCATCTATACTTTTTTTTTTTTTTTTTTTTTCCCATGATGTTGCTGATATACACCTCTTATAACCAATAGATGGCAGTGTGAAGCTAAATGGTTGTTGTCTTAGGGATGGTTTCGTTTGTAAACAATGGATGTGTATGCTTTAAGACCCCATACACATATACAACTTTTGTTGTCCGATTTACTTCAGATTTACCAAAACCATGTAGTGCAAGGGCCTGTCTGATTGCATACAAATTGAAACCCTTAGGGTTTGATCTCCTATATGTTTTTGGTAAACCTAAAGGAAGTTGACAAGTCACCAATGAAAAGCAGTAAAATGCCTGTAATCTGGTAAAAAAAAAAAGTGTTTGTGTGTTTTATTTTTTTTTCTTGAAAAAAGATTACACTTTTAAAAACAACAACAAAACAAACCACTCTGGGCAGAGTGCTGTTGACAGAACGGGTGGTGATGGGTTCAATGATGCCTAGTAGCAGGAGTTTTTGGCACTTGGGGAATAACTCTGCCCAGTTTACATTGTAGAGTGGAATAAATTTGAGTTCCGTAATCCTGGATTCAATGATGTGATCAAACAATATGGAGTCCCTTGAGTTTGGAGTTTAAGTTGTGTATAAATTTGAAATGGATTTTCAGCAGTACTGGTAATATAGACAACCCATGTTCAGGTCACTCACTCCCAGCTGTCAGCATCCAGGTTTGATCCACGGACAGGCTATTTGTTTTAGGAAGCAGACTAAAGAGATAAAATAGGGGTCTATAGTAAAGCTTAGATATTTTTGACACTCTTGGTCACTACGCATGTTATAACCAGCTTTGATATTAAAGCGGTTGTAAACCCATCCATTTAACAGTTTAAAAACCAGTTCCATTTCCGGCACGTGCTGGAAATGTAACGCTCCCATTGGTTGTGCACTAAACCATACTGTCAAACCATCCAATGGCTGGTGTCATAGCTGATCACATGTGCAGCATCATGGCAGTTGTACATTAAACAGAGGCCAAGATGGCAGCTTCCTTGGCTGAAAATGATAGGAGGGTTTACTACCACTTTAAGCAGCAAATCACAATGCACAGATCCTTTTATATCGGCGTGTTGTGGTGCACAGGAACCACAATCAATGTTTATACATCTCTTTGTGTTAAATGCATGTAACTGCAATGCACAGATGTGAATCCGGTCTTAAAGTGTGAGGCGATCATAAATAAACCTTACCCATTTTTCTTTTCTTGTCACAGATCAGAATGCAGGCACATGGCAGCACCATTCAAGGAGGAATGATTGGGAACTTTATCAGCATTTACCAGCAGGAAGGGACCAGAGGCCTGTGGAAGGTGATCTTTGTTCTCAATTGATGGTAGTTGACCCAGCCCTCTATGTTAAGATGATTGCGTCATCCACTGTATATCTGTGTCCTTTTCCAGGGAGTGTCGCTCACTGCACAGAGAGCAGCTATAGTAGTTGGTGTGGAGTTACCGGTGTATGACATCACAAAGAAACATCTCATCCTGTCCGGACTGATGGGAGACACAGTCTATACACACTTTCTGTAAGTGTATTGTGAATTTTATATATACATTTCAGTACACACACTGGGTGTGGTGTGTGGTTTTTTTTTTTTTTTTTTTTTTTTTTTCCCCTTACATTTGTGATTCTACTATTGAGGTTCCTATATGCAAAATAAAATTGCTGTCTTGTGTGAGGGATATATCCGCCTCTGACACATCACTTGAGTGGGTTACTAGGACCTTATTCCTGTTATTTATTGTGTGAGAAATAGTCTGAGTTAGTATAATGCTGCATGGGCCTTTTTCTCCAATATGAATGCTACAGTGCCTTGAAAAGGTATTCATATCCCTTGAAAATTATATTTTATTTTATTGGGATTTTATGTGATAGACCACATTTCAATTTTCATAATTTTTTTTTTTTTTTTTTACAAATATCTGAAAAGTGTGGCGTGCATTTGTATTCAGACCCCTTTACTCTGATACCCTAAACTAAATGGAACAAATTGCCTTCAACAGTTACCTAATTAGTAAAAAGAGTCCACCTGTGTGTAATTTAACCACTTCCCTACCGCCGTATACAGAATGACGGCCGGGAAGTGGTTCAGTTATCCTGACTGGGCGTCATATGACGTCCAGGAAGGTAACATGCCGGCACGCATCGCAGCGATCGGTGATGTGGTGGGTCAGGCTGACCCACCGCATTACCAATCTCAGTAAAAAGCTTCCATCAGAAGCTCTTTTTACCATGTGATCAGCCGTCACCAATCACGGTTGGTCACAGTGTAAACAGGAAAAGCTGTTTATCGGCTTTTCCTCTACTCGGGTCTGCAGACCTGAGTAGTGGAGAGCTGATCGGCTGCTGTCCTGACGGGGTGGGGGTGGGGTCTGATTGCTTAACAGTGCTGCCCCCCCCCCTCGGATCGCCACCATAGGCCACCAGGGATGAGCCAATCCTGACGACCAGGGAGCCGACCATAGACCACCAGGTAAGGGGCACAGTGCCTAACATGGATGGCACCCACTGCTACCTTCAGATGCCACCCTAGACCACCAGGGAAATGGTCCCCATTAGTGGCTCTGTCGTCTGCTGCCCACCAGTGCCACCTAGCAGTGCCCATCATTGCATATTACAGCCTCATCAGTGCTCAGGGCCACCTCATCAGTGGAAATCAGTACTGCCTCATCAGTTTTGTGACAGAACTTCTTCCTTTTTTTTTTTTTTTTTAAATTTCGTTCTTTTTTTATTTGTAGCGCAAAAAATAAAAACTGCAGAGATTATCAAATACCACCAAAAGAAAGCTCTATTTGTGGGAACAAAATGATAAAAATTTTGTTTGGGTACAGCGCCGCATGACCGCCAAGTTGTCATTCAAAGCGCAACAGCACCGAAAGCTGAAATTTGGTGTGGTATGGAAGTGTTCTAAGTGCCCGGTATTGAAGTGGTTAATCTATGTATAAATATAGCTGTTCTGTGAAGCCCTCAGAGGTTTGTTGGAGAACCTTGGTGAACAAACCGCATAATGAAGACCAAGGAACACACCAGACAGGTCAGGGATAAAGTTGTGGAGAAGTTTAAAGCAGGGTTAGGTTAATAAAAAAAACAAAAATCCCAAGCTTTGAACATCTCACTGAGCACTGTTCAATACATCATGCGAAAATAGAGTATGGCACAACTGCAAACCTACCAAGACATGGCCGTTTACCTAAACTGACAGGCCAGGCAAGGAGAGCATTAATTAGAGAAGCAGCCAAGAGGCCAATGGTAACTCTGGAAGAGCTGCAGAGCTCCCCAGCTCAGGTGGGAGAATCTGTCCACAGGACAACGATTAGTCATGCACTCTGCAAATCTGGACTTTATGGAAGAGTGGCAAGAAGAAAGCCGTTGTTGAAAGAAAGCAATTAAGAAGTCCTGTATACAGTTCGTGAGAAGCCATGTGGGGGACAAAGCAAACATGTGGAAGACGGTGCTCTGGTCAAATGAGACCAAAATTTAACTTTTTGGCCTAAAATCAAACACTATGTGTGGCGGAAAACTAGCACTGCACATCACCCCAAACACACCATCCCCACCGTGAAACATGGTGGTGGCAGCATCATGTTGTCAGGATGCTTTTATTCAGCAGGGACAGGGAAGCTGGTCAGAATTGATGGGAAGATGGATGGAGCCAAATACAGGGCAATCTTAGAAGAAAACCTGTTAGTCTGCAAATGACTTGAGACTGAGGCGGAGGTTCACCTTCCAGCAGGGCAACGGCCCTAAACATACAGCCAGAGCTACAATGGAATAGTTTAAATCAGGGGTAGGCACCTTAAAGAGGTGGTGATCTACCTGAACAACACGGGAGAAGCCAGAGATCATCAGGGCACAGTGTCTCCTCCTCACACCTGATTTAAACCTCCTAATTGCCATACTACCGTGTCGCAATCACATGCGTTGCATGGCAATCATGGGCTTGAATCAGGTGGTGAGGAGGCAAGATATCTCTTCTTCACCACCTGTCAAACACACTCTGATCGCATTTTGGGGGAGCAGCAGTGCCTGCTGCACTTGTGAATGAGCCCTTTCATTCAGCAGCGGCACCCTTTAGTGCTTATTCACATGTAAAACCCTGTGGTTGGTTTGTGGTTTTACCAACCCCCCCCCCCCCCCCCCAGCAGCCAAAGATGTACACATGCTGTAGGAGGATTTAAGCTCCCTGTTGCTTTCTGGTAGGTGTTACTGCCTGCCTAACGCAACCCATTCAAGTAAATGGGGCCACTTTGCAAGTGCCCCGCAACTGCATGCTTCTGTGGGGTCCAAGAAGTTAAAGTGGTGAGCATGCAACACAATGCTGCCTGCTTTTAAGCCCTTGTTTGCTGTGCAGTACAAGGTTCACTTGAATGCGTCATGCTCGGCAGGTGCTACACCCACCAACCATGACAGGGCGTATAACTCCTGCTGTGACATGTGTACACCCCTTGCCACTGCAGCTAAAGGGGGTGGGGTTGGGGCAGGGGTGCTTAAAAACACGTCTTAAATATAGGGTTTTACCACCCAGCTAAACTGCACATGTAAATTAACCCTTACAGTTCTGAGCCCCCTATAAGGCTGCTTTTGCACTGATGTGCTGCTGTTTACCTGCACCGCGGGTGCAGCTCAGTGCATCTGCAACTTTCTCGGGTTAGCTGCGCTTTGCCATAGACTTCTAGTATATCCTGCAGTTGTGGTGCACTTTCTGAAAGCACACCAAACCTGCAGGATATAATAGAAGTCTATGGGTAAGCGCAGGTACACTGCACTGAACTTGCGGTGTGGCAAAACAGCAGCACATCAGTGTGAAAGCAGCACTATACTATTATTCCCAGTGCATTGCTTCACACTGAACTGAAGATCTCTTCTTTCCTGCTGCTGGCCGCATTCTGGAGACCGCTAGCCGGGATGAGAGGTGGAGTGCAGTTGGTATCACTCCACATGGGACAGGAGCCAGCACTACAGAGGAGACATCAGCTTTTGCAGCTCTTGCTCCCTACTACAGCTCCAACTTTACAAGTTTTCTCTGCATTGCACTCTGGTGCTCCTGGAGCTGCAGATCAGCAAGCCCAGACCGCGATCTACCGGTCACCTGTCCCCGATCTACTGGTTGCTGACCCCATTTTAGATCAAACCATATTCATGTGTTAGAATGGCCCAGTCAAAGTCCAGACCTTAATCCAATTGAGAATTTGTGGCAAGACTTGGAAATTGCTGTTCACAGACGCTCTCCATCCAATCTGACAGAGCTTGAGCTATTTTGCAAAGAAGAATGGGCAGAAATGTCACTCTAGATGTGCAAAGCTGTTAGAGACATCCCCAAAAAGACTTGCAGCTGTAATTGCAGTGAATGGTGGTTCTACAAAGTAATGACTCAGGAGGGCTGAATACAAATGCACTCCTCACTTTTCAGATATTTGTAAAAAAAATTTTGAAAAACCATTTTATCATTTTCCTTCCACTTCACAATTATGCACCACTATGTGTTGGTCTATCACATAAAATCCCAATAAATACACTTACGTTTTTGGTTGCGACGTGATAAAATGTGGAAAATTTCAAGGGGTATGAATATTTTTTGAAGGCACTCTATATGAATATGTAGTAAAAAAAAAAAACATGCATACATTTTTTGACTTTTTAAGAGGGTTTTGTTTTATTTTTTATTTTTCTTTCATTTTTGTCTTTTTACATATGATGCAGAGTCTGGAAAGCCGTATGACTGCTAAATTTAAAAAAATGCAAAAAGTAAAAAAAAAGTTATTCTTACTGGCTTTTAAGTGTTTGTTTGATATTGAAATATTCTGATGCCTTGCTCATGTAGGTCCAGTTTTACTTGTGGGTTGGCAGGAGCTTTAGCATCCAATCCAGTTGACGTTGTTCGAACTCGTATGATGAACCAAAGAACCCTCTGCGAAGGGTCAAGCTACAAGGGCACAATGGATTGTTTACTGCAGGTATGTATTTGACTTGGGGCTTTTTACCATGTGCTCACATAAATTTGGGTTTTGTTCAAAAAGCTATATCTCAGATCTATTTGTAAATCTCAACTCTTGGAAAAACTGTTTTTTTTTTTCCCCTATTTTGGTTTGATTGGACTAGCGTGCGCGTGTGTGTGTGGTTGGGTTTTTTTTTTTTTTTTTTTTTTTTTTTTTTTTTTATATTGCTAAGTAACATTTTGGAGTGCTGCAGAGGATGCTCAATTTATCAGCAGTAGTCTGTACCACATACAGTCTGAGCTGTGATCTTCGGGGCCATGCTGCAGGGACTTCCCATCTCTTACCAAGAGCATAGCAGGTCATCACTCAGATCCTCCTCCATTCAAAAAGCATCTTGTTTTCTCATCAATGCATAGAAGACATTCTGTGATTAAATGAGGTGTAGAGGAGGGGCTGATGAATATCATGCTCTTCCCTCATACAGTAACAGAAGCTGGAATTCCAGGATTTTTTTTATTTATTTTTTATTTTAGGAGGTACCAGGTGACCCACTAAACTAGAGTAATATCTAAATTGGAATTAGTACTGCACTAAAGTGTAGTGTTAAATTATCATCAGCAGCGACACACCATGTGAAAATAACCTAGGTAAGATCAAAAACATATAAAAGTGTCACGCTAGCGTGAATAGACATCCCAAACAAAAATAAATGTGGGATAAAAAACATGAATTGAAGAAAATATCAATGTTCAAGGCAACAGTCTAAAGTGGCTAAATACAAAGTTCATCAGTAGATATTCATAATGAGTGATAATGTGATGTAGTAATATGAATAAGTGCAAAAAGAAATGAATAATGATCCAAAAACCGTGATTCAAGAAAGGAGAAAAAAAAAAACGATAATCCCAGGCTTCCAGGTATAAATCCAATATAGAAATGTTCCACAGAGTTCCGCTACCAGACACTGTGCTACACCCCCTGTGAGTAAGATAGGCAATAGGTACTCTTACCAACTCAAATTGACCCGCTATCTCTAGCCAGGTCACATAGACAGGCAGATCTCGCCTTCTGCGAGGTATAGGGAAGGAATTCCTCTATCTAGTTGTCTGGGGGTATGGACTCTCAGGGATAGGTGTACCTCCTCCAATCTCGGCCAAGAGCAGGAATCTGACCCCCATAAATTCTCCTACAGATTAATGTGTCTGGAGATGATGATTGGACTGAATCAGGAAGAGAAGACAAGGATCCCACTGTTAAAGGAATAATCCAAGTTCAGGAGGAAATGACTGTATCCTATAACCTTGACTCCATCCGGCAGATTATTGAAAGGTGACTACAAGGAGCTGAGCTGATACACTTTGATGAAACCTTTGTCCACTAAACTCACTGCAAGAGATGGGGAGTCCCAGCAGCCCTCTGAATGTTGCATAGCATTCATTAGCACCAACCACACTGGCCTAATCTTGCTTTTAAAAATCCGTTTTCCTTGGAGTTCAGCTTTAATATTGTCAATTCTTTATGGACGCTTTCTATAAATCCAGTATTTTCCTTTGTCTTGATTGTATACATTGTAGAGATTTGATGTTCTATTATCAAATCCATTTTTGTGATGACAATTGTTCTCTTTTTAGACTTGGAAGAATGAAGGATTCTTTGCTTTGTACAAAGGCTTTTGGCCTAACTGGTTAAGACTGGGACCATGGAATATTATTGTATCCTTTATAATGAAGACCTGTTTAAGGTTTATATGCTATGCTGTTTTTTGTATGAAGTTCATTTAACTTTTTAAGACCAGGCCTTTTCTGACACTTTTTGTTTACATATAAACATCAGTATTTTCTGCTAGAAAATCACTTAGAACCCCAAACATTATATATATTTTTAAAGTTCTACGGTATTTGTGCAGCGGTTTTTTAAACGCAATTTTTTTTGGAAAAAATATACTTTAGCCACTTCACCTCCAGAAGGTTCGCCCCTTCCTGACCAGGCCATTTTTTTGCGATGGGGCACTGCATTGCTTTAACTAACAATTGTGCGGTCGTGTGACTCTAATCAAATTGATTTCCTTTTCCCCCCCACAAATAGAGCTTTCTTTTGATGGTATTTGATCACCTCTGCGGTTATTTTTTGCGCTATAAACACAAAAAGACCAACAATTTTGAAAAAAAAACGATTTTTTACTTTATGCTATAAAATCCAATAACTTTAAAAAAAATGAAATTTCTTCATCAATTTAGCCCAATATGTATTTTGCAACATATTTTTTGTAAAAATTATCCCAAGAAGCATATATTGATTTGTGTGCGCAAAAGTTATCGCATCTACAAACTATACGATATATATATGTAATTGTTTTATTTATTTTTTTTACTAGTAATGGCGGCAATCAGGGCTGTGGTGTGTGTGGTGGTTTTTTTTTTTTTTTGGCGAGTCTGTGACATTGCGGCAGACAAATCTGACACCTAAATGACACTTCTTAGGGACCAGTGACACCAATCCAGTGATCAGTGCTAAAAAAAATGCACTGTCCATGTACTAATGACAGGGAAGGGGTTAACATCCGGGGTGATCAAAGTGTCAACTGTGTTCCCTGGGAGTGCTTTCTTACTGTGTGGGGGATGGTTAACTGTAGGAAGACAGAAATCCGTGTTCCTGCTTAGCAGAAACACAAGATCTCTGTCTTACTTGCAGAACGGCTATCTGCCTTGTTTACATAGGCAGACCGCCTTTCTGCCTCTGTCTCTGAACGATTGCTGGGTTCCCGATGGACCCGCTGATTGGCTTCTGCTGTGTCCAATAACAGCGAGTGTGCTCCCCAGACCCAAAGAAACAAATTGCGTACAGGTACGTGTTTTTGCGCTTAAGGGCTACCCTGCAGCAGTATATGTACGTGGGTCGGTCCTTAAGCGGTTAGTGGATTTTAATGCACTCATACACAATATATTAACCTAACTATGTATAAAAGATGGTTTTACGCCGAGTAAATAAGATACCGATCACAATGTGCTTTAAAATTGTGAATATTTGTGGAATGGTGCCAAACTACTGTATTTGTAAAAATCTCCATAGGCAACGCTTTAAAAGCCTTTATAGGTTAGTAGTTTAGAAATGGTGCTAGAATTATCACGTTTGGTACGATTGCCGTTCACGTATGCGTGCTGGACCAACGTGTGTCTTCACCTTTGTGGGCAAGCACATGGGAACAGAGTGGTTTTAAACCTTTTTTTTACATGGTTTCTTTAAAACCAATTTGTTAGCTTTTATTACTGTCACAACTATTGTAAGCACCCTGTGTGACAGCAGTAGGCAGTGACCAGTATTCCTTATAGAGAGAATTGAGGTCTATTAGACCCCAGATGTCTCCTCTGCCCTTTAAAAGACTGGTGTGGTGAAATGCTTTCACAATCTAAACAATTGCTCTGTTTACATCCGGTGACACTGGAAGTGGCAAAATACGCGTCACTTCCGGATTCCTATACCATAGAGATGATTGGGGACTTTATGGTCCTCATTCAGCTCCTATGGTGAGCCAGCCGAGTTGGCTTCTTCATTCGGGGCTCGCCGGGCAGATGGTAGAGCTCAGTGAGGCATGGGGAATTGGGAGCAGCAAGCATGCAATGAAATAAGTCACATTAAGTAATATATTGTCTGATCAGTAGTTGTATCCTTAACTCTCTTTTAGTTCTTTATTACATATGAACAGCTCAAGAGACTAAACCTGTGATGTGGAATCTATAAAACTGGCCAAGTCGTTTTCAACGCCAAGAACCATCTTGAATTTCAAACTCTCTTCTTGATGTCACCAGTGGAATGTGTCAATTTATCGGGGTCTGTTGACATTTAGAGGCCAGATGCCAGTAGGGCAGGCTCATAGCACAAGGTGCTTCTATTGATAAATTGGGTTCTGAAGGGATAGCCAGCTATGCTTGGATTGTAAGCCTAGATGAAGGAATTGCCGGTAACACTTGTTAAAGTTAAACAAAGCTCCTGCTTTTAAACTCCTTTTTTAGAAGGGGTTTAAAGAAGTTTTCGCCCAAAATTAACCATTTTTATACTTGTATATTGCCCATTTTAGTTTATTTTTACACAGATTTGTTTTTAGACTGCTTTTTTTTGTTGTTTGTTTTGACAGCCCCAACCCCCCCAATGAAAAAAAGTCACTGTTGCACAATTCCACTCTTAACGTATGAACACTCATGAATTACGTTTTTGTTTCTAATTACCTTCACATAAGGACCTGACTATAGCCTACCACGTCATATGATGTTGGAAAAGCCTGTAGTATAAGTTGGCATCATCTATGGCAGTTTTGTCTTTAAAGAGGCTGCTACTGCTTACCACCTCCTACTTGTCTGGCTGTAGTGTTAATATTCTGGCTTCAGTATTTTCTTGGATCACGGACCCAGTACAAGTAAGCAGATGGCTAATTCTTTCTTCACTCTGACACTCCAGAGCTACAGAACAGTGGCAGCCCAAAGACTCAGAATATATTGAAGCCTAGACATCTAGCAGTATTGGGAAATCAGATGTGTGTTTCTTTTTCATGATGGGCTTCTTTTAAAGAATGTAGCCAGTCTGTTCTTGCAGGGTTAGCAGTACCGCATGCATTCTTGGATGACACATACTTTTACCCAGTGGGCACTAGAAAGACACCTTGGCATTTCATTTTTATGTTGCTGAGTAAAAAAAAAAAAGTAATATGTTTTCAGGCTGTTACAGAAGTGTCTGTCTTGCAGTATCACGGTCTGTACGATTCTACAGATTGGCGCGCTGTACATACACTTAAAGTATGCATAATGCATATATGGGTGCATATGGATAGATCACCTTTACTAATTTTATTTATCACTGGTGAGTTGTCTACTTAAAGCATAACTAAAGGCAAAACTTTTTTTTTAAGTTTTGGACAGAGTAGAGATGTATTAGAAAACTGGTCTGATTTGTACTCCTTGTGAAGGAGATTCACCACCTTTGTCATTTTGAGTTGTCCCCTGAACCGGAAATATTCCAATGAATTCTGGTGACAACCAGGGATTCCCTCACTTTGGAGGGATTTCCTCTCACTTCCTGTTTTGGCCATAAGACAGGAAGTGAATGAAAATTCCCTCAATGGGACACAAATGGCAAAAAAACTGCCGGGTTCTAACCCTCCCTTACTCTGTCAAAAATCAAAAAAAAAAAAAATGTATAGTTCTACATTTAATTTATTTGAGCAAGCAACATGTATGTTATAAATGCATATTTGCATTATGTTACTAAATAGCTTCTTAGGTCAGTTAGATGTTCTTAGTTAAACCAAGACCATGACATGATGTTTTTTCTATAAAAAAAACAATCCCAAGGTCTGTATCACAATTTGCTCATGTGGAGTAGAAGACTCATAGCTAGGTTTTTAATATAAAAATCCAGCTTAATTTTATTTTAGGAAAAGGGATTGAGCTCTTCCAGGCTTTGTGTCCCATGTAAGACCTACCTCTTTATTTTCTGGGCTGTGTAGCCCCTATGTCTCAGGATACTTCTATATGTTGGGACAGTACCAATGGAATTTCTGTTAGAAAATATAACAAATGTTCTTAAAATATTTTCAAATGTTTAGTTGGGTCAAATCGATGATAATTTTCAACCACAGTGATGAGAAAATAGAAGATTGGAAATGTTTTCTCAAATGAGATTCTAAGGCCCCTTTCACACTTTTCACACCATTTTGATGCGACTTGAATCAATGCCTGTGTAATATTGAAGTCTATGGACCTCAAGTCGGACCAAAGTAGTGCAGAGACTACTTTGAAGTTGCTGCGACTTGAAGTCGCACAGATATGGTACTCATTGGAAATCATGGGGTACAACTTGTCATGCGACTTTCCAGTCCTAAGTCACACAAATGTGAAAGGGGCCTAACCGTGAATGTGGTTTTTCCTTTGGGAAATTACATTCAATTCGAAATTGAATTTTAAGTACAAGCAAAAGTAGTTTTGAACATTTGTCAAGTCGAATGAACCCATTATTTCTGCCCGAATGTACGAGTGTTGAACGTTCGTTTGAAAATCTACTATTCTATGGCCTACTTCAGTGAGGTGAAATCTGTCCATTTTGGATCAAAGCCAACAGTAAACTGACCCGAGGTTCCAATTGTACTAAAGTGTTTTAATTGCTTTTTATGAATTGGAGGGATTTCCCTATTGTGTCTTATCAAGGGGCCCAAAATCCTTGCCCATGAAGATGCACAGCAGTTAAAGTAGATCTAACCTTTCCACATTTAATCCATAATTAAGTTTTATTTGCAGTTAGGTTTTAACCCGGGTTCACATATGTGCAATGCGGGAACTAGCGCGATTATAGAGCTGGTTTCCGCATCACATTCTTCCGGCATGCAGTTCACACTGCTTTCTGCGAACGGCTGCGGGTGTCATTACAAAGTTAATGAGTGCTAACACTGAACTCGCACATGAATCGGATCACATGGGTGAGAACACCTATGCAATGCGATTCAAGCGTGGGAAAAAATAGGTACATGCACCTTTTTTTTTTTTTTCCCTTTTTTTTTTTTTCCCTTTTTTTTTTTTTTTCCTTGTAATTTGTGTGAATTGGTTCCAAAGAGCCTTTGCTAGACTTATTTTTTCTCTCATGCTATACAAATTGCATTTAAATAGCTGTGCTGAATGTATAAACTATGTCCTCATCTGCCCCTAAAAGGACACATTGATTGTAGTATATCTGCAGATTAATACAGTGGATATTAGAGCTGCACAATTAATCGTAATAAAATCGCGATCTTGTTTCAGTCCCCCCGCGATCTCCATCATGCATTCATTGCAGCGATTTTCAGTGCAGTTAATGGAGTCCGACTTGCAGGTTGACTCAGCGCGACTTGACTCTAATAGAAGTCAATGCAAGTCGCCTGAAGTCTCCCCAGGAACTTTTTCCCTTTCGCAATTGTGTGACGCGATCTTACTGCAATTTTTTTTGCCGTGATTTTACCGCGATTTCGGATCAGTACGACTTTGTTGCAACTTTGACACAATGAAAACCTATTACAAAGTCGTACAGAAATCGCATCTATATTATTCAGGTGCGATTTGCATGAGACTTTGAGGGTTTAACATTGAAGTCTATGGACCTCAAGTTGCATCAAAGTTGGGCCAAAGTAATGCAGGGACTCCTTTGAAGTTGGCAGGACTTGAAAGTCATACAGATCTGAATGGTACTCATTGGATATAATGGGGAACGACTTGTCATCTGACTTTGCAGTCTCAAATCTCAGGACAACTCGCACAAGTGTGAAAGGGGTCTAAGTCGCAGCAACTTGAGTCTCTCCTATCTGGGCAGACTGCCAAGTCTGAGATAATTGTTGATAAAAGAAGCAAAGATATACAATGTTTCTAGTTATCAAAGGAATGAACTCCCATGTGTAGATGAGTTTTTTTTAGTTTAACCATTTAAAGACTTAGACCCTTTTCACACTTGTGCGAGTTGTCCTGCGATTTGGGACTGCAAAGTCGCATGACAAGTCGTTCCCCATTATTTCCAATGAGTACCATTCAGATCTGTATGACTTTCAAGTTGTGCTGGCTTCAAAGGAGTCCCTGCATTACTTTGGTCCAACTTTGATGCAACTTGAGGTCCATAGACTTCAATGTTAAACCCTCAAAGTCTCATGCAAATCGCACCTGAATAATAGATGCGATTTCTGTACGACTTTTTAATACGTTTTCATTGAGCCAAAGTTGTACTGATCTAAAATCGTGGCGCACAAGTGTGCAAGCGGCCTAAATCTTTTCTGACATTTGTTGCTTACAAGTAAAAATCCAGTATTTTCTGCTAGAAAATGACTTGGAACCCCAAAATATATTCTATATAATCAGAGACCCTAGAGAATAAAATGGCGGTTGCTGCAATATTTTATGTCACACTGTGTTTGCGCAATTTCTTGGGAAAAATTACATTTTCAAAAAAAAAAAAAACTAAACCGTGCTGTTGGCACAATTTTTTTTGTATAAGTAAGATGTTACGCCGCGAGAATCGTGATCTTATTCTAAGCAAAAAAAAATGATACTTCTCATTTTGGCCAGAATCGTGCAGCTCTAGTGGATATTGGTGTCAAAAATACTGTAAGGTATGTTGTGATACTATTAACCAACACCCTTCAGTAATGTGGTATGCTCGTTGTTTGCTGCGTATGATGTAGAACCATTGCTATTTGATCTGTTAACTAAGCCAATCCGTAGAAGCAGTTTTGCAGCAGTACATTCCACAGTTATTTACGATTTTATTTATTGGAAGGTGACATTTCAGTATAAGATCTTTAAATGTATATTTTTTTTATATTTTGTGCACTTGACACTTTGCACTCTCCTGCCAATGTAGATAAGTAATATTTTTTATGCCATCGTTGCATTGCTGTGTTGGCTATTTGGACATGCATGTACATATGCTTTTTGTTTTTAGCCACCACTACAGCATGACTTTTTACGGTGCTATAAGCAAAGTTTTTATGTATTTTAGTTATAGCTGTTACTCCTAAGTGTGTAAATATGTACAGGGCTTTTTTTTTTTTTTCTCTTACTGTTACAGTTCACCTATGTTTTATGTTAGTTTCCTGCCCCATTGGCTTCCAAATAAGAACATGTAACTAG
>BLSH010034048.1:124548-164345 GCA_018402905.1 Glandirana rugosa
TTTTTTTTTTTTACATGTAGGGGGGGGGGTGAAGTTCACCTTTTGGGGGGGGGGGGGGGGGGATGTACATTTTTTTTTTTTTCTTTTTTGCAGGTAAAAAAAAAAAAGTTAAATTTTTATTTATTGTTTCTAAACTAGTAATGGCAGTGATTAGTGGCTTATAGCGGGACTGCAATATTGTGGTGGACAAATCAAACACTGACACTTTTTGGGGACCAGTGACACTAGTACAGTGATCAGTGTTAAAAATTTGCACGATCACTGTTCTGATGACACTGGCTGGGAAGGGTTTATTGTGGCAATCAAAGGGTTAACTGTGTGCCTAGCCTGTGTTTTGTGTACTGTCGGAGGTGCTTTTGCTAAGGGAAGGCATTGATCCATGTTCCTGCTTTGCAGGAACACAGTATCAATCCCTTCCCTACTGACAGAACAGTGATCTGCCTTTTTTTTTTTTTACATAGGCAAATTGCCATTCTGTGCTCACCAGATCCAGAAGTGCAGGATTACTAGGTATGTGATTACTAGGTATGGGTCTTGTGTGTGCCTTTGGGGAGATTTTACTTTCACTTCCTGACCCATAGTCAAAACAGGAAGTAAGAGGAAATCCCTGCAAATTAGGGGTGCACCAGGTCACCAGAACAAGTGTCCCCATTGAAAGATTTCTCCTTCTATTGTTCTGGGGACAACCCAAAACTTGTGACCAATCACATACCTCCCTGATGGCATGAGGAATAGGTATCTGCCTGTATTTCTCACCATTGAGGACACAGTTTGCAGAAATGTAGCCCCAAACTTGCAAGGAACCTCCACCATGTGTCACTGTTGCCTGTAGATACTCATTATTGTATCTCTCTCCTCCAGCCCTGAGCTGAGCTAACTGCCTCCTGCTACTGCAAAATACTTCAGAATTTGACTCATCAGGCTGGAGAACCTGCTGCCATTTTTCTGCACCCTAGTTCCTATGTTTTCATGTATAGTTGATTCGCCTAGCCCTGTTTCCACATCAGAGGTATGGAGTTTTGGCAGTGCTTCTCCCATGAAGACCACTTATGGCCAGACCTCTCCAGATAGTAGATGGGAGTACCTGGGTCGCACTGATGCCACTATTGGACATATTTGGATGTCGAATGGAAACAAGCATGGTGTGTCTGTCCTCTACTGCATTAGGTTTCCTTAGCCAACCACTTTTTCCGGGGACCTTAACTTTGCCCGTTTCTTTGTGCCTTGTCAAAAAAGCTTGAACAGCACATCTTGAAACCCCAGTCTGCTTTGCAATCTTTGCTTGATTGGGAGTTTCCTAAAGCAGTAGAACTACCTTGTGTGTTGTTGCTGTGCTCAGTCTTGCCATGGTGCATGACTTGTGACATGAAACTATCTGCCACAGCCTCGCCTTAATAGCAGAGTTTGGCTGTTCCTCTTCCAGTTCTACACAGCGGTTTCTGCTCATGACTGGGTTTCAACCTACATATGAAATTGATGATCATTCACATCTGCTTGGTATAATTGGTTAATCATACACCTGACTCTATTCCTAATCTCTGACCCTGTGCAAGCGTAAGAATTGAGGCTGGTTTAAAACCAAAGGGTAGTCGCACCAAATATTGATTTTTTTTTTTTTTTTTTTTTTTCGCTCTCTTTGCATTTTGTAAATTGATTAAAAAAAATCTCATTTTAACTGCTTATTTTTAAGCATTCCTTCACACCTGCCTAAAATGTTTGCACAGTACTGTTACATTTTTGGTTTTGGGTTTCATATGGCTTGAAGTTCCACTCTAAGGGCCCATTCACACCAGATTTTTATTATACAGGATTTACATAGTGCCAACAATTTACACAGCACTTTACAATGTAGAGGGGACACAGTACAATTACAACACCGTTCAATATAGAAGGAATAACGTGATTTTTTGACTTGCCGTAAAATACCTTTCTCTGAGTTCGTCGACAGGCACAGCAACTCGGCACTAAGTGGGTTATACTGCCCTCTTCAGGAGTTTACTTGGCAGAACAGGCAGTTCTAACAGAAAAAAAGAACAGTAACAGACACAGCCCCTCGCAGGGGGCAGTCCCCACTGGCAGATAACCCCACACCCAGCTCTGCTAGCTCAGTTCGTAACAAGCAGTACAACATCAGAGGGGTGGGTGCTGTGCCTGTCGACGAACTCAGAGAAAGGGATTTTACGGTAAGTCAAAAAAAAAATCCAGTTTTCTCTTTCGTTCGTCGACAGGCACAGCAACTCTTAGGACTAAGTGGGACGTCCAAAAGCAGTGCCAAAAATGAGGGGTGGCTAACAGAACAACAACAGAACTACACCCAACTGAACCCTCAGTGAGGAACCACACGTGTCTCACATGGCCACCTGCAAACCATTGCGGCCAAACGCAGCATCCGAGGATGCTAAAAAACATCAACTTTGTAAAACTTTGAGAAGGCGTGCACAGAGGTCCAAGTAGCTGCCTTGCACACCTTAGACGCCTGATATCGAATAGCCCAGGAAGTGCTAATCACCCGGGTAGAGTGAGCCGTAACCGGAAAGAAAGGCTCCAGACCCAGAATAGCATAGGCTAGGTACACCGTCTGTCTAATCCAACGTAAGATAGCGGCCGATGAGGCCTCCAAACCTTTGCAGGGGCCATCCACCATGACAAAAAAAAGCGGCTGACCTCCGAAAAGGAGGCTGTGGACGCCAGATACACCCGCAGGGCCCGAACAACGTCCAGGGAGTGCAAAGCGACCTCCTTAGGGTGATACGGGTGCGGGCAAAGCGAAGGAAGGACAATGTCCTCATTGATGTGGAAAGATGACACCACCCTTGGCAAAAAAGAAGGTGATGGGCGCAAGCTGCCTTATCCTTATGTAGGACCAGATAAGGAGACCTACAAGACAGAGCCGCCAACCCAGACACCTGCCGGGCGGATGTGATGGGCATCAGGAAAGCCACTTCCTGCAAAAGCAACTGCAGAGCGATTTCCCTGATACTCACAAAAAGGCGGCTTCTGAAGCACCGAGGACCAAATTGAAGTCCCATGGCGCCAAAGGCGACCGTACCTGGGGGGCGACACACCGAACCCCCTGCATGAAAGTACGAATCAATGAATGCGTCACCAAAGGGTGCTGAAAAAAAGATTGCCAGAGCAGAAACCTGAACCTTGATAGTACTCACGCCAGTTTCTGGTCGAGGCCCTTCTACAGGAAGGCCAGAACCTAAGACACGAGAAGGAACGAGGGTTCCACCCCCTGGCTTCGCACCAGGCGATGTAAGCCTTCCAGGTGCGGTGGTAAATCGTACGTGAAGTGGCCTTACAAGCCTTCAACATGGTAGGAATTACCAAGTCCGAGACCCCTCGATCCCTCAACACCTGGGATTCAATAGCCAGGCCATTAAAGCCAGAGAGGGTAAAGCAGGATGGGTCCCTGGGACAGAAGATCCTTGCGAAGTGGGAGCCCCCAGGGAACGTCCACCACCATCCGTACCACGTCTGCGTACCAAGGACATCATGGCTAATCTGGAGCTACCAGAATAGTCGGGATACCCTCCACTTCTATTCTGCTCAGAAGGTGCGGAAGCAGTTTCAGAGGAGGAAAAGCATAGTTGAGCCGACGCCGAGCCCACGGAGCTACAAGAGCATCTGGCGCGACCGCCAGGGGGTCCCATGTCCTGCTCACGAAGGTCCGCACCTTCCGTTTGAGACGGGACGCTAGGAAGTCCACGTCCGGGATGCTCCATCTCAAACAATCTGATGAAACACATCCGGGTACAGGGACCACTCTCCCTGGTCCAGGTGCTGATGACTGACATAGTCCGCCTGCCAATTTTCTACGCCCGGTATGTGGACGGTAGAGATTGCCGGAACGTGGCTTTCTGCACACCGCAGGATGGGAGCTACCCCCGGGGCCGCAGCCGAGCCTCTCGTCCTGCCCTGGTGGTTCACGTACACCACAGCCGTGGCACTGTCCGACTGAATCCGGACAGAGCACCAGTGTAGCCTCGACTCCAATGGGAAAGGCAGCACCAAATCACCCGCAATTCCAGGACATTGATCGGGAGACGAGACTCCTCCGGAGACCACCGTCCCCGGGCTGAGAGCAGCCCCAGGACTCCACCCCAGCCTGCCAGGCTGGCGTCCGTCGTGATCACTGACCAGTTTAGGGGGAGGAAGGACTTCCCCGACCGAAGAGCCGGGGACCGCAGCCACCAGAGCAGCTAGGCCCATACTTGGTGGTCCATCCTAACCACCCGATCCAGGGAAGCTGGGGACCTGTCCCATCTCAGGAGAATCTCCCGTTGCAGAACCTGGGTGTTGTACTGAGCATAAGGGACTGCCTCGAAGTAGGCCACCATTCGGCCCAGGACCCGCATGCAAAACCAGAGTGAAGCCCATTTCTGGGACAGCAGGGACCAAGCCGCCGACTGAAGCGTCCGCCGCGTGGTTGGCGGAAGGAAAAACCTTCATCTGGGCTGCATCCAGGATCAGCCCCAGATATTCCAGACGGTAAGACGGAATCAGAACCGACTTCGGGAGGTTGATCATTCTTCCGCACTCCTGCAGAGTGTGCAGGGTAATCATCACATTGTCCCTGAGCGCTGGAGCCGACTCCGCTCGCAGGAGGTGGTCAACCAGATACGCCACCACCACAATGCCCCTCTGCCTCAGCAGAACCAGAACCCGGGCCAGCAGTTTGGTGGAAACCCTAGGCGCCGATGCCAGGCCAAACGGGAGGGCCACAAACTGGTAGTGATCCTCCCCAACTGCAAAGCGCAGGAAGCGCTGGTGCTGGGCGCAGATGGGAACATGCAGGTACGCATCCTTGACTGGTGCAGGGCCGCCACTACCGAGCGGACTGACTCCATCCGAAACCGGTGGACCTCTACAACTTGTTGGGGTCCCCCAAGTCCAGGATGGGACGAACCTCGTCCTTCTTCGGAACCACGAAAAGATTGGAATAAAACCCTTGGGAACAATCACCCTTTGACCCAGCAGCGCCTGCAGCCTGCCCGCAGACAGCTGCAGGTTCGAGGCAAAGAACCTGTCTGGGGGGCGGGAATGGAATTCTATGCTGTACCCCGAGGAGACCACCTCGAGCGCCCAGCGGTCCAAGATGCGAGAGGACCACCTGTCTGCGAACCCCAGGAGACTCCCCCCACCGCACACCGGGCGGGGCAACCCTTCAAGCGGAGACCTTGACCTCTGGCTTGAGGCGCTTACGCGGCCAGGAACGCTTCTGTCCACCCGCTTGGTGGACTGTGAACCCTTGCCCGAGGAACGGAAGGGAAGGAGGGACCCTGTCTGCGACGGGAGTCCGAACTCCTCCTAGACTCCGGGAGAAAGGAGCCCTTCCCTCCCGTGAGATCTTTTATCATCTCATCCAAGGGGTCACCGAAGAGCCGCCCCCCCGGAAAGGCAAGTCCGCCAGGGCCTCCATCCAGACCTCGGATATCAGGGGGGTTGCGTCCAGGGATGCATCACACAGATACTGATCCCCTTGGATCATGCAACCTGCAAGATCCACACACTCAGGAGACACCTGCGTCTTGCACAACTCGCTGTGTAGCAGCTTTGCCCACCCAGTGAACGTTCGTGACACCAGCGCAGAGGCCACAATGGACCGCATGGCAGACCCCGTTAGAGCAAATCAGGATCTGACGCAAGCTTCAGCCTTTCTGTCAACCGGGTCCTTAAAGGACGGCGTGCCTTCCACTGGGATGGTGGGGTTGCCTTACTCGGGCAGGACACGGGGGGGGGGATCAACCACGGGAGGTGATCCCACTTCTTCAGTAATCTATCCTCAAGGGGATAACGCACAGCGAAACAGAATGGGGAGGGAGCTCTGGGGCCAAGCCCAGTCCCTATAAACCAAATTATCCAGAAAAAAAACACATACGGAAAAACCTTGGCCGCAGGGCCCGGCCTGTGTGACCCTCCGAGAGGGTCCCGCTGCTTCTTCCAGCTGCAGGGTTTCACGCACTGAGGTGATCAGAGCGTCTACAAGATCCTACTCGTGCACAGCAGCGGACGCCTTAGACTTTTCCCCGCTATCAGGGGTGTCTGGGATCTCGCTGTCCGACAGCAGGAGGAGCCCCCCTTGGGGACCGAGTCCTTCCCAGAAGAGGGGGGGGGGGCAAGGGACACTTTATGGCGTCCCTGCGGTCCAGCGGCGACTCTACACGGGAGACGAACGTCTCCAGAACCGTGGACATGATGTCTACAAGGGAAGGGACCCCTGAAATGGTAGCTGCAGGCACCGAGAGGTCTGGTGGGGAAGCAACCGCATCGGCTGCTCTACCCACCCCAGAAAAAAGAGGCCTATTGCCAGGAGACCACTGCACCCCCCCACCCCACAGCTGTGCAAGGCTTGTCACAGGGGCACCCCAGGGGGACTCACCACCTGACCAGAGAGGAGCCGCTTGCCGCTGCTGTCGCTGCCTTCACCGCTCCTGCTACCCACACTGCCACTGCTGACAGGGAGATCGTGCCTTGCTGGGGGGGGGGGGTGAATCAGCGCCAGAAACGGCCAGGACCGCCCCCCAGCACACAGGCCTTCCATGTCTAGAAACCACAGGAAAATGGCCGCTGATGCACACTAGAGGCGAAACCTCATGAAACAGCGCTGCGGCTATGTCAAAATGGCCGCCGAACGATCCCATGCATATAAAAATGCGGCTGGCTACAAGAAAATGGCGGCCGGGCGCCGGCAAAATGGCTGCCGACGATCCCGACCACCAAAACGAGGCGCAGGGGTGGAGGGGGACCACTCGGGCCCATACATACACCCACTACACCCTGGGAGCCCCGGTGAGGGGGAGGGGGGTGCGACAGCAGGGTACCGGAGGGGTGGGGGAGGGGCATGAGCGAGGAAGGGGGGGAAAGACCCCCCCACTACGCTCACCCCGGAGGGGGGACCCGCCAGCTCCCCCCCCCGGGCCCCCGCAGGGGAGGGGAGGGACGTACTTACCCCATCTAGTTGGGCGGTGCGGGGATCCCAACCGAGACAGCTTACACTCTCCCAGCTAGGCCGGAGGGAGCTGTCGGCCCTGGGCGCCCTGCGTGCGATGGTGGGATGTTTAACCTGCAGGGCCACCCTGTCCGGCTGGGGTTTGTAGCGGTCGACCCAGTGCGAAGCATCCGGTCTAACACGTGATGGCTGGCTGGGGAGAGTACCTGGGTCCAAGACCCAGCCTGCTGCCCAGCATGGCTGCTTGATTGTAGTCTTCATCTGTGAGGCTGTCTCCTGACAGCCGAAGTGGACCAGAGAGGTACCACAGATCCCAACAGGGAGCCTAGGTCTAACTCCTTGCACTAGGCAGAGAAAACTGAGCTAGAAGCAGCTGGGTGTGGGGTTATCTGCCAGTGGGGACTGCCCCCTGGGAGGGGCTGTGCCTGTTCTTTTTGCTGTTTGAACTGCCTGTTCTGCCTAGTAAACTCCTGAAGAGGGCAGTATAACCCACTTAGTCCTAAGAGTTGCTGTGCCTGTCGATGAATGAAAGAGAAAGAATGACCCTGCTCATGAAGCTTACTATCTAAAGGGGGGGGGGGGGGGTGGTATAAAGGTTAATAGTTGCTGGGGAATGATGATCTGATGGAGATGACTCGGGTATGGTTCCTAGGTGGAGGTGGGGGTAGGCTTCTCTGAATACGTGAGTTTTCAAGAATCTCTTGATGGTGGACAGGGTGGAGGCTGACTGGACATACTGGGGCAGGGAGTTCCAGAGGATGGGAGAGGCTCTGGAGAAGTCCTGGAGGCGAGCATGGGGGGAGATAACAAGGAAGCTAGAGAGCAGGAGGTCTTGGGAGGAGCAGAAGACAATTTGGGTGATATCTGCAGATGAGCTTGGAGTTGGGGATGGCCTTATAAGTTGTGGTTAGTATTTTGAATTTTTTATGATGGGGTAGGGGAAGCCAGTGAAGGGATTGGCAGAGAGGAGCAGCCGTCACGGATCAGTTAGGACCCCTTTCACACTGAGGCCCTTTTCATGCTAAAAAAAAGTGCCTGAAAAGCTCACGAAAGACTATTTACATTAAAATCAATGCATGCTTTCACACTGGGGCAGTGTGCTTGGCAGGGCAGTGAAAAAACGCCCCTCTCCATTGAAGTGAGTGGAAAGCCCTTCAAAAGCACCTGAAAAGCTCTTCAAAAGCACCGTTTAGAAAGGCCTCAGCATGAACGGGGCCTAAGGTGCAGTGGGGGGCATTTTTGACTGCACTGCAACTGCATAGACAATCCTGAATGCAGGTTATCCCATGGGTGTAGTTCATATTAGTGCAGTGCAGAAAGAGTTTTATTTGTCTGCACTGCAAATGCATGAAAATAAAAGTCCAAAGAAGATGGAAGACCTCAAAGGCACTGCACCGCTAATGCATGGCACTGCTTATACAAAAACATGCACTTTCTGGTGTGCATGAGCCCTGCATTGCAGAGGTGGGGAAGAACCTGAACTTGCATTCTGGTGTATGAATGAATGGGTTTCCCTATTGCAATGCAGGCTCATGTGTGAATGTGGTAAAGCACCAAACTGGACAAACGTGAATGGGGCTCAGTCGGACCTGCACACTTGTTCCTGGCTCTGATCCAGATTTGAAAGCAGTGGATCAGCATGACAGCCAACACGCATTTTCAGGAGCAGATGCTAGAGAGGGATCACGTGTGTCCAGGGGACAACACTGCGCCCCATCATCCCCAAGCTGTCACATCTGTCACCAGCAGGACACGCCCACTCCCCCCCCCCCAATGACAGCGCCTCTGCTGACTGCGTGGAACTCCTGACATCACATTCCAGCGTCACTCGGCTCTTTTACGATTGGCTGGTGACTTTGGTGTGTCTATGGGAATAGCAGTGGTGGGTGTGGCCGGGGACCCCCAAGCTGTTCCGGGTCGTGTTGCTCCTCCCCGTTGCTGCGTTGCCAGGCTTTGGGATCCCGGAAGCGGATCTGAGCTGCTGCTGTGGCTTGTCCAGTCCATGGTGGTGATGATAATGATGGCGGCCGGGGCAGAGGAGCTTGAGGCCCGGGAGAGACTCGCTCTTTGGGACCGGAGGAGCGAGCCTTTGGCACCGCTGACAGAACGGCAGACGGACTCGGTGCTGGAGTTGAAAGCGGCTACGGAGGAGCTGCCTATCCCAGCTGAGGTGAGAGGCTGAGGGCTCTGTGTTGTGCCTGCAGGTGGGGGTGGGGACTCCCATTGCTCCCAGCCAATCCATTATATGTCAGCTGTGATTGCTGCCTCCTTCTAAGTGCTGGGTGCCTGGCTGTCATGGTGATCCAGGGGATTCAGTGCTCTGTTGGTTGCTGATTAGGTGAGGGCAGAGGTCCTGCATGCTGGTTCCATGTCAGAGAAGTACTGAGGTCATGGGATCGGTGTGACATTCCGGTAGCTAGCATTTCAAAAGGCATGATCAGCAATGGCAGCCCCCATATATCTCTCAGCAAAGGAAATACATGCAAAACGTTTCTTTTATATTGGATAGAGTAAGAGAGGGTTATCCCCTGTCAGATGTTTGCCATCTTTGTCCCATTAGGGAGATTTCCCTTCCCATGGCCAAAACAGGAAGTGAGCAGAAATCCCTGCAAAGTGGCTGTCACCAGAACTGGTGTCCCCATTGGAAGATTTGCTCTCTAATACCCTTCTGGGGACAACCCAAAATTTGGGATTTTCTTTTACTTTCACTTTTGCCGATAACCATAAACATGACAAATAGAGTGAGTCTCCCTAACAAGGACCAGTGTTCTAATCCATCTCTGCTCTGTCCAAAGTTTCTCCTTTAGGTGTACTTTTAGTACCTGTCAGTTTTTGTCATCTGTGTCCCATTAGGGAGATTTCCCTTCATTTCCTTTCCCATAGCCAAAGCAAGAAATGAGAGGAAATCCTTACAAACCAATCTTTTCCTACCAGCCGCACGCATACATGCAGCCTCTCGGCGGATGGGCTTTAACGGCAAAATGTTGCATATGTTAAATTTATATGTAAAGTGCTGCGTAAAATTGACAGCGCTATATAAGTACCTGAAATAAATAAAATATATGCAGCCCTATGTAAAGACTTTTCTGTGATGAGAGCACGCCCCCTGCACAGTTATCAGCGGGGACTGGATGGTTCCCTATGCATATTTGGGATGAAGAGCTTTCTGATCATGTGACCGCCAATCATAGTGGTCACGTGACCCAAATGCCCTTCTTACAGCATTTAGAAGCTCTTAAAGGACTGGGAGGCAGTAGTAGGAAGGGGTTAAAGTGGTTTGTAAACGCTGAAGGCTTTTTTGCGTTCTATGCATAAAGGTAAAACACATTCTTTGTGCGTTTCCCCCCCACAGCTCCCCTAATACTCACCTGAGCCCACTCTCGATCCCACGATGTGCACGAGAGACTCGGCTCTCCTGGGACTCCCTCTCCTTATTGGCTGAGACAGCAGTGGAAGCCATTGCCTGTCAGTCACAGCCAGTGATCCAATAAGGAGAAAGTGGGGCTGAGTCGTGGCTCTGTGTCTTATGGAGGCATATAGCAGGGCTCGGAAGTGAGCATGCACCAGTGCCCCCATAGCAAGTGGCTTGCTATTGGGGGTGCTGGTCAAGGGGGAGGTGTGCCGGCGGGGGATCTGAGAAGAGGAGAATCGGGGCTGCTCTGTGCAAAACCACTGCACAGAGCAGGTAAATGACATGTTTGTTATTTAAAAAAGCTGAACCTTTAATACCACTTTAAGGGAATCCCTTGCAGTCCCCTAGGCAGTCAGAACTAATGTCCCCATTGGAGGATTTCCCTTCTATTTCTGTTCTGCGGACCACCCAAAATTTGGGATTTTATTTCACTTTTAATGATAGTGGTAACCAGGACAGATAGAGGGGATGAATCTCCCTAAGGCTACTTTCACACTGGGGAGGGGCAGTAGCGGTAAATCGGCGCTAATTAGCAGCGATTTACTGCTATTATAGCGGCGCTATGGCGCCGCTATGCAGGCGGGAGCGGGGTCCTTTTAACCCCCATGATGGGGTTAACAAGGGGTTAAAAGCACCCCCACACAGTGTGACCGAGGCGATGTACAGCCCCTTTGGGAGCACCGTCTATTGCTTTCAGTGGAGGGGGTGGTGTAGGAGCGGTGTACATACCGCTCACCGCACCGCCCCAAAGATGCGGCTTGCAGGACTTTTCTTACCGTCCTGCAAGCGCACCACCCCAGTGTGAAAGCACTCTGGCTTTCACACTGTGGAGAATGGGGGAGAGTTTTTCAGGCGCTGCACAGGCGCTATTTTTAGCACCGTAGCGCTTGAAAAACATTTCAGTGTGAAAGTAGCCTAACAGGGGCATAGACAGCAATAATTAACCAGACAGGTGTTTTACCCCTCCCATCTACTCTATCCATAACTAAAAAAAAGTTTTGCCTTTAGTTATACTTTAAAGTGATTGTTAAAGAGGAAGTAAACCCTAATGGGGTTTACTTCCTCTATATTTCCCTGCAAAGTAGAAACACAATGGGCTACTATGCATCACATAGAACCCATTATATGTCACTTACCTGCAAACGAAGCCTGCGATGTCCCCTGTACTGGCTGCGTACATCTTCAGCCCCTCTTCCTTCTAGGGCCGCGACTCCGGCTCTGTGACTGGGAGCCGCCAGTCATGGCACAATCTCAGTGAAGAAACGGCACGGAGGCCGTTTCTTCACTGCTCATGTGACAAAATGACGTTGGCAAATCCAGAACACTGTATATCTCCTAAACCGTGCAGGTTTGGGAGATATGCAGGGCACCAACAGGTAAACCTTATTATAGGCTTACCTTTAGGTTAAAGTGGTTGTCACGGGTTGACAACCACTTTTAAGCCACTTGTATTAAATGCTCCCATCCCCTCTGTGTTACAACAAGAAGTTCCCCTGTGCCTGTGTTATAAGAGGGAGGGAGAGGAGGGGGGAGCTGAAGACAGGCACAGTAGAATAGGAGAGCTGCAAGTGACATAGACTTCACAGACCATGGTCTCTCAGGATCAGCTAACATGATAATGGGAGTCAGCACTCATGGCGGGAAGTCAGGACCTGGCATCGTCAAACGGATATTGTAGGAGATACAGAGGAATGATTTAAAAAGCAAAAACACCATGCTGCTAACTGCACATTAAAGGGACAGGAGCTGCATTTTTTTTTTGGGGGGGTTAACAAACATTTTAAATCTTAAAGGGCTAATTCCCTTTACCAAAAACTGCCTATGCTGATAAGGGGACCTCCAGCTTATTGACAGCCTCAGCTCTATTCCTGTGTGCTGTATGAAGGGAGGTGTGTCCCTTCCCTCCAATCAGCTCTCAGAGCTCTCCTCACTGAGCTCTTCAGAGTGTAGCTTCAGCTCTCCACCCCTTTTTTCTGAATTCTCACACAAGGTTTATAATTTAGCACTTTGAACAGATGCAGAGAAGAGAATACTGCAGATACAGGTTCAACTTATGTAGAATGATTTGTTTCATCTCTGTATCACCTGAGGCCAGTCACTTCACTGGGTATATGTTTGGGTTTACAGCCACTTTAAACTATAGGTAAGCCTGATTACAGGCTTCCCTGTATATCTCCTGTACCTGTACGGTTTAGGAGATATACTGGCATGTGCCTCCGTGCCGTTTCCTCACTGACAACGTGCTGCGATTAGCCGCTTCTGCGCGCAAGCACGGGAGTGACGTCACGTGACTCTGGCCAGTCACAGCCCTGGAGTTTGCGGCCCTGGAAGGAAGAGGGTCGAAGATGGACGCTCCCTGCTGTGGGCACAGCGCGGGCGGTAATGGCAGGTAAGTGGCACATAATAGGCTATTATGCGATGCATACTAGCCTATTATGCTTCTACATTGCAGGGGAACATAGAGGAAGTAAACCCATTAGGATTTACAGCAGGGTTTACTTCCTCTTTAAGGCCCCTGCATAAAATCAAACCAGTAAGTCTACTGCTCCTTTTATAAGTCTCTATCTCCACACTTGGGTCCTGCTGATTGGGGGGGGGGGGGGGGCCATTGGACAGTAAAAATAAGTTGGCTCTAATAATTTGTGCCCCACATCTCGCTGCTGCAGCATTTGTTACATATTTTATTTTTACGTAGGCAGTGATCTCCTGACAATGGTGCACATCTGCCGCTGAGACTTGTAGCTCCGGCTGCAGTACCCTGATCATTGCACACCGATCAGCACCTCCTTCATTCATAAAAAAAGGGAGATGTCAGATGATTGCTGCCTGTCTAAAAGTTAGATATATAACAAACACTGCAACAACCCGAGGTAAGGCACACATCATAGTTAATCATAGCCATAGTTAATCTGGTTGAAAAACACACAAATTTACCCAGTTCAATAAACACAGAAAAAACGCACAAATAGGAAACCTCCATATACACAAACTTATACCCACAGTTGAGCCAGAGGAAGGCAAAAAACCCCAGTAAAGCATAATCCAATTTTCTCATTAGATCTAACTTCTTTTTATAGTGCAATTGTGCAGAAATAATTTTTGGCTATACTTCAGCTTATAGGCCCATGTTTAGAAGCCGTATCGTGGCTCCTTCCGATTAAACCCTGAAATAAAATTGGGGTGGTTATGTATTCCCCAAATTTATTATAAATACATTAATTTGTCTATTCCTATAATTCGTTAACCTAACTGATAGAATTAAAAAGGAAGTAAACCCTGATGGAAACCCGCAATGTCCCCGCTCCAGGAAGCATCCATCTTCGCCCCTCTTCCTTCCGGGGGAGGCGGACTCCGGCTCTTTGATTTGCCGAAGCCGCATGACATCACTCCTACGCACGTGCGAGGGAGCCGTCAATCGCGGCACACTGTCAGTGAAGAAACGGCACGTAGGCCGTTTCTTTACTGCGCGTGTGCCCGATGATGTGGGAAATGCAAGTACACTGCATATCACCTGACCTGTGGAGGTTTGGGAGATATGCAGGGAACCTATTATAACCTTATTATAGGCTTTACCTGTAGGTTAAAGTGGTTGTCAAGAGTTGACAACCACTTTAAAGGTGATGATATAACCAAAATAGTAGCTGTAAAAATAAACACACTTTTAAATAATCAATGGTTTCATTTATTTCCCAAGAAAGTAGGAATACTAACATAAAAACACTAAAAAGAAAAATACTACAGAGCATATAAAGCAAAGGTCATATAATACGTTACATAAAGCCATCCTCGGGTTGTATATCTTCAGCTGGTTTGATGGATCAAAGAGAGAGAGTGTTTTCTCTCGTGCGGCCACTTTTATACTGCTTTCAGATACTACCCACACACACGCCCAATACCATTCTATCTAGGATTCTGACCAATGGGAAACGATAAGATGTAGTTTTCTTTCTTCTGTATGCCCTCCAGGAAGCATTCTGTCATCTCCACTAGGGGCACCAAATGTCCATGTATCACTGCTATTAGACCCGGGTCATTTTCCAGTGACAGTTGGTCTTTTGATGTTCTGTAACTCAGGAAATGTTAATCCGCACCTTCCCAGGAGGTCTTTCCTGGCATTTATCTAACCCTGCACCTAATAGCAGAAGGTGTATGCAAGGATATCCTGGTAGAAGATGAATGCCCATTTATGACTCCTTATTCCAAACACCCTGCTGGGTCCACTTTTAAATCCCAACTAGGCCAGATGCCTGTTATCAAGCAGGCAGTAAAACTCCAGAAATATGATATTAAACAGTGTTGCCTTCTAACAACCCCTTTTGTAGTTTAAAGTGGTTGTAATTGCAGAAGGTTTTTTATTTTAACGTATTAAGATAAAAAGCCTTCTGTGTGAAGCAGCCCCGCTAATACTTACCTGAACCCCCTCTAGATCCAGCGATGTTGTAGGAATGTGTTGGCTGCCTGGGACTCTCTTCCCTATTGGCTAAGACAGCAGCGCGGCGCCATTGGCTCCCACTGCAGTCAATCAGTCAGTCAGTCAATGAGAAGAGAAAGGGGGTAGGGCCGGGCCATGGCTCCATGTCTGAATTGACACAGGGAGCTGTTACTCGGCTCGGGTGCCCCCAGGAGAGCCTAAGAGGGTCCCGAGAAGAGGAGGATCGGGACTGCTCTGTGAAAATCCACTGCACAGAGCAGGTAAATATAACATGTTTGTTATTTTTACCTAAAAAAAAAAAAACCCCAAGACTTTACAGTCACTTTAAGGGCCCAGTGTAGAACAGGCGCATTATGTTTACTCCTCCTGTCATAAGTCTCTTCCTCCATACCTGGCTCCTGCTGATTAACCCCCCCCCCCTTGAAAATTAGATACCCATAGGCAGTATGTTTACCCCTGATTGCATTCAGTTAGCATTCATGTATGTGTTTGAATCCTGGGAGGAAATGGATGAGCTCTATAGCAAGATGGGATGAACATTCGGATTAGGGTCTTAGTGACATTTGAACATGGCTAACAGTAGAAAAGTTTAGAGAAGAACCAGCGGTACAGGCAGATGCTGCAAATGTATAATGTACACTGTATAAATATTATTGTGATTATTCTTTATGTATGTGTTTTATCATTGTAAATGGCCCCACTAGAGAGATCTGCTGTCTCTGATCCATATCGGTAAGACAGGAACTGAGGGAAATAGTCCCAAGTGGGAACATTGCAGTAAGAACCAGACAGAGGTTCTAACCCTTGGGGCCCTTTCACATGGGCATATTCCGATCAGGTCCGCCTGTCAGTTTCTCAGGTGGACCTGATCAGACGCTCCATTCAGATCTATGGAGCGGCGGATGTCAGCGGTGACTTGTCCACTGACACCCGCTGCTACCCGATCTGACCCTGTCCGTGAAATCCAGATGGATGGTGACCCTATTTTCCATCCGTCTGGAGAATTGAATTGAATGAAAACGGACAAGTGGTCCGTTTTCATCCGATCTCCATAGAGGACAGCGGGGCTTTGACAAGTCCATCTCCAGACAGTGAGCGGAGACGGACCCGTCATCCGCCTACTTAGCTGGGATCAGCGGGATCGATCCCAGCTGAGCAAAACGGAGTTCGTACACGGACAAGCCCATGTGAAAGGACTATGAAGTACTGCTTTATTTCTTCACGGGCAATCTGATATGTTGTCTGTTATAGCTGGATCCAAATCCATATCACTACTACTTATGATGGACATGAAAATATGGCAATCATAAGGTATTAACCCCATGGTTATTGAAGTGGCACTTCAGTTTTATTCATATTTTGGGCTCCCCCCCCCCCCCCCCCTCCTCGCCCAAGCATTTACTTACCCTCACCTCCAGTGTTCTTCTCCGCTTCCTTCTCTCTCTAGTGCTGCTAGTCCTTGTCAAGCAGAATAACAGTCATGTCAATCTGCCAATTTTCTGAGAGTCCAGCCCATTGCTCACACATCTCTTGGGGGGGGGGGTGTAATCATGGAGCCTGAGCTTTTATAAAGCACCAGGACTGGGCAGCATTCACACATCATTACGCTCAGTGCAAGAGGAAGTTTGCCCCCCCCCCCGCCACTGCAGAGAAATGAGGAAGAACCTGTAATGTCGTCAGACCGGTTAGACTACAGGAAAAAGGTATGTATTTGGGGTTCACCCAGACACATGCTGAGGATTGATAAGCAACCAGGAGGCCCTGAACCTCTGTGATACACTGCATACACTTATGATGTGGCATTCAGTACTTCTGATGGCCTTCTATGACCACCCTCCCACACTAACAGGGGGGCCTCTGCCACATAAACCCCTGAGGGTTCTTCCTCTCCACCCATGGCACAGCTCAGAAGTAGCATGTGACCACAGCTTTATGTAAACATAAAGAGCCATCTAGATGGGGCCCCCCCCCCTTTTTTTTTTTTTTATATATATTATAAAGTCATTAGCTCATCCCGAAGAGGGGCTTTAGGAAGATGGTGGAATATACAGATTGGTAAAAAGTTCCTTTGTCCCCTCTTGGAAAAAAATACATAACTCCTGGTTTAGGGTGCTGTTAAATATCAGCAGCATTGTCTCTGAATAGCAAAAGGGCAAACATGATATGAAAAAAATTGTAGTTATCAGTATTTTGCTGGTTTATTTTAACCTTTGTCAAAATGTGCCAAAGTGATTGTAGAAATTGAGAGTTGCTTCTTAAATGCATTTTCTGTGCAAGAAAAAAACCCCAGCAAAGCAACTATTTAAAAGGTTGAACTAGCTGGGCACGCAAGTTATTGGACCATTAAAAAGTGTGCTGGTATTATTTAGAACCTATTGTGACAGTGAGATTCCCATTAACTGTTATATAATATTTAGCAGAGAAACCTGATCCATTTCAAGCATGGAATAAAAGTTGGATTAGAGTATAGTAAACTGGATCTGCCACCCTGGTGACTTCTGGGGATAGTCCATCAGCAGGTTTATGGGCTAAATAGACTTTCCTTCTAAGATGAATATAATTTTGATTTGGGCAGAGATAAGTTGATCCTGAGGAGAGGCTTTGCAGTGCCAGCAAGGTGCTTGGTGAGCACAGTTGGGGAGAAATAATGTAAAGCTGGGTATACTATACACACATTGAAATTTAGTCTGCTCAGCAGGAACCAGACAAATTTCCGTCCATGCCTACCCCTGTCTTTTCAACAGAAGCCGGTCCTGCTGAAAAACCAGCATTCGATCAGCACATTCAGCCAATGGCTGCAGCGCAGATCTGTGCATTCTGATGAGGAGGAGTCCCAGCTGTCAGAATACAGTAGTACCGTGGGGAAGATCTCTGCATACACATCGCTTATGTGGATGTGGGGATGTGTCAGGTTTTTTTTGTTCAACCTTCTGGTTGAAAAAAACAAAAAAAAAACTGTGTATATCCTGCTTTAGTATAGTGCAGTAAAGTGTCTGGTCTCAGTGGTCCCCATGTCGTACTCCATAGAAGCCTTGGATTCTACACCAACCATTGTACAGATGATGGCCAACAAGCCTAAAACAACTGTATGACATGTTTAGAAAATGGCTCTGTGATGTTGGGCTGAATCCGTTGCAGTTGGTCTAGGGCTGATGGTGAACCTTGACACCCCAGATGTTTTGGAACTACATTTCCCATGATGCTCAACTACACTGCAGAGTGCATGATCATCATGGGATATGCAGTTCCAAAACATCTGGGGTGCCACGGTGCGCTATCACTGGCCTAGGAGGAAGGACATGTTTTGTATAGCCCCACCCACTATCCTTTAATCAGGAACTGACCCTTTCTTTTTTGGAGTGAGAAGAAGAAGAATTTATTTGTTTCTGCATTGGTTCAGTGGTTGTCCATGTCATAATAACCTGCACAGCAATACTGCCAGGTAAATATAGTGTAGTAGAAGAAAAAAAAATCTGGGAAAGTGAAGACTCGAAAGGAAAAGTTTACTGAAGTGCAGTTAGAAATGCTGTCACCCTGCCTATACAAAGGACATCCTCCAACCCCCATACACATACCTTCCTTACAGATCCTTGCTTCTCCACAGCCAGCACTGGAATCAGCTGTGTGGGTGACTTGGGAGTGGTCATGTCACTCCCCCAGCGCTCGGGTCAATTATTTATCTGCTAGGCACAGATGCTGTCACAGGTAAGCAAGTCAAATACCCCCTGATACCCAGAATGGCCAGGTATTCTGACAGCAGAGGAGCAATGAGCTTGATGGTAGTATATGTAAGAGGGTTGGGAAATGTCCTTTGCAAAGACACTGTCATTTTGCCATAAATGCTCAAGGTCTCTTACAATTTTGTTTGTTGGCTGGGTAATATTTTTGCATTACTATCCTTTTCATAGCTTCCAATTGAAGATTTATGCAGTCTGACCTCCACATCGCTGACTGTAGGACTGTCTGCAGCTGTTCCAGAATCTACAGAGGGCATCCTGCAACATGGATTTTCTGCACTAGGAATGGAAGATGATAGGATTGAAACGGCACAGCAGGTATGTGGAAACCTTTCAATCCCACCTTCAGGCTATGAAAAAAAAAAAAAAAAAAGGGGGTTCAACTGAGCCAGAAGTGGGTACCTGTCCCCAAAACCAGGTCCCCCCCCCCCCCCCAAGGTGCTAAATGTGGCAGCGCAGAGGGGAGGAGGCAGACAAGCTGATGAGCTCCCTTTTTGGAGCAGCTCTGCTTTAACTACTTAAGGACCAAGCCCCTTTCTGAGATTGGGTTCTTACAAGTTAAAATCTTTTTTTTCTGACATCCTAGAGAATAAAATGGTGGTCGTTTCAATACTTTGTCATGCCGTATTTGCACAACCGTAAAGTTAGCCCAATTTTTTTTACATTGTGAAAGATAATGTTGCGGCAAGTAAATTTATGCCCAACATGTCATGCTTCAAAATTGCGCCCACTCGTGGAATGGCGACAAACTTTTGCACTTAAAAATCTCCATCGGCGACAGTTAAAAATTTCTACGGGTTACCAGTTTTGCGTTGCAGAGGAGGTCTAGTGCTAGAATTATTGCTCTCGCTTGAACGATTGTGGCGATACCCCCGTGTGGTTTGAACACCGTTTTCCTATGCGTGTGTGACTTGAGTATGCGTTCGCTTCTGTGCGTGAGCTCGGCGGGATGGGGCATTTTGATTTTTTTTTTTCTTTATTATACTTTTTATTTTTTATTTTTACACTGTCCTTTTAAAGAAAATTTTTGGGTCACTTTTATTCATATCACAAGGAATGTAAACTTTCCTTGTAATATAAAAAAAGCATGACAGGACCTCTTAAATGTGAGATCTGGGGTCAAAAAGACCTCAGATCTTATATTTACACTAAAATGCTTATAAATAAAATAAAATTAATTTTTTTTCCCCCTTTAACCACTTCAGCCCTGGTAGGATTTACCTCCTTTCTGACCAGAGGACTTTTTGCGATTCAGCACTGGGTCGCTTTTGACAATTGCTCAGTCGTGTGATGTTGTACCCAAACGAAATTGATGTCCTTTTTCTCCCACAAATGGAGATTTCTTTTGGTGGTATTTGATCACCTCTGCGGTTTTTATTTTTTGTGCTATAAACAAAAAGAGAACAACAATTTTGAAAAAAAAAAAAAAAACAATATTTTTTACTTTTTTCTATAATACATATCCCAAAAAAAAAAAAAATGTATTCATCAGTTTAGGCCAATATGTATTCTACATATTTGTGGTAAAAAAAATCTCAGTAGGTGTATATTGATTGGTTTGCGCAAAAGTTGCCACGTTTACAAAGCATGAGAATTCATTTTATGGCGTTTTTATTTATTTATTTTTTTGACTGGTAATGGCGGCGATCTGCAATTTTTATCGGGACTTCGATATTGCGGCGGACAGAATGGACATTTTTGACACTTTTTTGGGACCGTTGACATTTATGCAGTGATCAGATCTAGAAATAGCCACTGATTACTGTATACATGTCACTGGCAGGGAAGGGGCTAACCTGTAGGGGGCAATTAAGGGGTTAAGTGTGTTCCCTCACTGTGTTCTAACTCTATGGGGGCTGGGCTGGCAGGGACATGACAGATCTAACTGATCCCGATGACGTGATCAGTAGATCACTGTCATGCTGCCTGTCAGAATGGGGAATCACTGTTTACATCGGCGGTTCCCCGTTCTTCCTCCTGTAGAAGGTGATCGCGGGTCGCCGGTGGACATCGAGTCTGCCCGACCTGCGGCCACACTCATGCAGAGTGCGGCAGGCACGAGAGCGCGCTGCACACAAATGCGGCTGTGTGGATCGCCGTTTATAGCCCAACTTGCCACTGTAAATGTACGCCAGGTGGTCGGCAAGGGGTTAAGAGCATTGGGCGGGAGTGACGTTTGACGTCACTTCCACCCTGCAATGCTATGTAGCCAAGTGGGGGGCCATCTTCCCCATCAGTCGGCATCCAGGCATTGAGGAGAGAGGACCCTCTCCCGCCCCCAATAAGTGATCTCGTGTCGAATCCGCAGCAGAGACCACTTTTATCTGAAAGCCGCCCGCCTGTTAAAATGATACCAGGGTTAGGCCCCTTTCACATGGGCTTATCTGTTTGCGGATTTCCCTCTGCTCAGCAAGGGTCGATCCGTTGATCCCCGCTAAGCAGGCGGATGACAGATCTGTTTCCGCTCACTGTGTGGAGACAGATCTGTCAGAGCCCCGCTCTGCTCTATGGAGATCGGGTGAAAATTTGTGCAAACAAAATGATAAAAATGTAGTTTGGGTACAGTGCTGCATGACGGCGCAATTGTCATTCAAAGTGCGACAGCGCTGAAAGCTGAAAATTGGCCTGTGCAAGAAGAGGGTGAAAATGTGTGGTATTGAAGTGGTTAAACCATTACAGGGAACACCTACCTGATAAAGACTTCAGTTTTTCATTCAATAGTGCTACCGTCCACCCTGCTGGTTTTGTCAGTAGTCTTGGAACCCCTTTTACATATAAGTTAGACATTTGAGATAGTTCTTTCCAAACACTCCCTTCCTCTCGCTACCATACAAAAGCTCAATGCTTCAAAGGGATTGATTTACTAAAACTGGAGAGTGCAAAATCTGGTTTCGATTTTGCACTCTCCAGTTTTAGTAAATCAACCCCAAAGTGTCAGTAATAAGATACTTGTGCAGTGCAGCCATCAGCTTCTGTTAGGCTGCTTATGCCGCTGACTGTCAGTCAGGTTGTACTATACACCAGCTGAGCTTCTGGGTGAGCACTTATGTTCAGCACAGGAAAGGACACTATCAGGAAGCAGCTGGGTGAGTTAGTGGGATAGCCTAGCTAGCAAATAAAGCCTAGGAAAAACACCGCCATATGTCAATTTCTCAATACCATTCCTGGGGTCTTTTTTATCAATGATTGCACCCATTGCAAGATTTACACATTTTTCTGAATATAATGTGAATGTGTGAATCTTGGGTAAAAAAACTGAAATACTATTGAGCTCAGATCACTATTTGTGAATCTTACAATTTCACAACTGAAACTGTGATTCTTAGATCCAGTGGTAATTTATATAGATTATTTAAATCCTAACATTTATTCCTCTGTTTCAGTTTTTCTCCTGGTTCGCACAGCTTCAGACGCACATGGATCAGGATGAAGGTGCAAAGTACAGGTACGGTTGCTGTGTTTTACCACTGACTTTAAAGTGGTTGTTACCCAAAAAAAAATGTTTCCTTATAGCAGGTTAAACAGCACAGTGTTTGCACTGTCTAACCTGTCCCTCTGGAAACTGGAAAAAACCTGGCTGATTCTGCCAGTTTCTGCCCTCCCCCTGTAAACTGACCACGGTTTATCATGGCTGCTGAGCCCTAACACCGTGGTCAGTTTTACATGCCTCCGTCATCAGTTATCTCTCCTCTGCTCTCCCCCGTCCTCTCCCCCTCCCTGCCTGTCAGCTCGGGAGTCTGTGTCTCTGTCTCCGCTGCTGTTAGTAAAAAACTACAATTTTAAAAAAAAATGCTGACAGCCCCTCTTTTAAGCTGCCATCCTGCACTGTATAAGTGTTAGAAACAAAACCACTAAATTCCTTTTTGTGCTGTATATTCAGGCCAGTCACATGACTCCTGGCCACTCTGATACTCTGATCCAGCGATACAGTGGGAGGGGCCGAACGGCCACGTGACTCCCAGCTGACGTCAGAGGGAGAGCTTGGCTCCTCCTGCTGTACCCCTGGATCGGAGTATTAGAGCGGCTGGGTGTCATGTGACCGGCCTGAAGATACTTCACAAAAAGGTATTTAGAGGCATTGATTCGAACAAACACTTATACAGTGCAGGAAGGCAACTTAAAATAGGGGGGCTGGCAGCAAAGCATAATTTAGGATTACAAACCCTTTATTAAAGTGTGGCATATTGGACATCTTTTATTAGAATTCATCCGACTAACCACAGCCAGGCAGATTCTTTCTTTTATTATTAGTGCAGGTTTGTGTTTTATTAGTTTTAATGGCACATAGACTTTTTTTTTAATCAGATTTAGGGCCAGTGTTGATAGACTTGTGTTCCAAACTATATTTGCTTTCTCGTGCAAGTCTATGGGAATCCAAATCCCACTTGAAGCAGGTCAGCTACATCTGTGAATGAGTTCTTAATAGTCTCAGAAGCATCTCAAACTGATGCCATCTGCTAAAGCACGCCGACACAAGCCTCTAAGCTTATATACACTAACTGAGGCTCAGTATCTGTATAATAATTGTTTGTACTTTCATCTTTATGGCCAATCTACTCTATAACATAGGTATCCACAGGACTATATAAGGATGTTTGTAAAGAACAGCCCAAAACGCACTGACCTATAAAAATGAATTTTATATGTGCTAATATTGGTCAACACTAATTTCTGATGATTGCATATTACAGATTAATGTTGCTCTTCCTACTTACCTAATGATCCAGATTGCATAACTATAGCTGCCTAGGTTGAGCTTTCTACTTTATGCAACATACCCAGCACAAATGACCTGTGGGAGCGTCCCCCATGTGCTTCGGAGGCTGCAGAGAGCAAGGCACTCTCTTTCACATCTGGTGGTCCTGTCCCAAGGCCATACAAGTGTACATATTTGCCAGCACACTGTGGATCACCGTCCCAAGATTCTTTATTATAGAGAGATCACATCACAGAGGAGTGCAACGTTTAGGAGCCACTCGGGATCCCCTGACGAAGGGGTCCTGCGTGGCTCCGAAAAGTTGCACTCCTCTGTGATGTGATCTCTCTATAATAAGGAATCTTTGGACGGTGATCAATGGTATGCTGGCAAATATGTACACTTGTATGACATTTCCAGCACCCACCCTTACATGAGCCTTGTTGGGCAGAAAGTTGTGTGATAGGAAAATGGACAAGACTGTCCCAAAGGCCATTCAGTTCTGGGCATGGGTCTATACCATGATCAGATCAGGCCTTTACATCACTTTAGCTTGCAACCCCTGGGAAGCCCTGTTGCATGAACCGATTCCATCACTAACTGTGAATCAGAGAAAGCTGGTGGGTCTTGTGTTCCTGGCTGCTTGACAAACCCTGGTTAAAGCTTGGCAACAACCGTTCCTCATTTCACAGAAGTGCGACACGAGCTCATGGCCACAGTGGTGCATGAGAAGCTTGCTTCCATTCTGAAGGATACCCATACTGAATTTCTTTTGGGATCCTGGATTACATACAACTCTCTATTCAACATAGACAGAACTTGACATTATTTTGACCTAGCTGGACCAAGTGGGAGGGCCCCTCTCCCCCTTTCTCACTACCCCTCCTATATGCTGTTCTGTCACCCTACTTTTTCTCATATTTCTCTTCTTCCTTCCCTCTCCCTCCTGCTGCTTCCACAAACATTTTGTGTTTTTTTTTTTTTTCTCCACTTCTCCTCCCCCCCCCCCTTTTCTTCCTCCACCCCCCCCCCTTTTCTTCCCCTTCTCTACTCTCCATTTTAAGGTGTTAGCTATCGATGCAAAAGAGCATCCTTCGTTGACTATTATTGCACTGCATTGTTCTCTTCAGTTCTTGCTTTTCCTGTTCATACCTAGATATCAATTATGACTCCTCTTCGAATGCATATATCTGAGACACTGTAGTTCCTGATGAGAGGTGCCTTTCTTAGCCATACTGTTTGTACTATCCAATGTGCCTTTACTTGCTGTTCATTTCTCCTTTTTGTAAAATGTGGAAAAATGAATAAACTCTTTGTAAAACAAATGACCTGTATGGAAATGACTTGCTTTTATATCTAGATGTTCCCCTTTTAAAGGAGACCGAATAGAACATATTTTGAGTGATAAGTAAACTCCTTAAAGAACTTATTTCCTTGGTGATGATTTATTTATTTATTTATTTTATCTAGAGAGATGAGAGATTACCTTTCTGGCTTCCAGGACCAATGCGATTCCATATTGAATGATGTAAATCTTGCGCTGCAGCACTTGGAGTCCCTTCAGAAACAGTACTTGTTTGTGTCCACAAAAACAGGAACATTACATGAAGCCTGTGAACAACTCCTTAAAGAACAGGTATGGTACACAGAGTGTAACACATTTTAGGCCTGTTACACTCTGCTTTGTAGCTAAATATGCAATTTGGCCACAATTTGCTGTGTTTCAGATGTGTTTCGTGGGTGTGTTTTTACAGCGATTTCCATTCATTTCAATGGGAAGCTGCATTTTTGGTGCGGTTTTCAAAACAGCACCGAAGATGCAGCATGCGGGACTTTTCAAAATGCACCACACCCACAGTTCAGTCCCATAGGATTTAAAGGGAAACCTTTTTCCTGCGTTTTTCTTGCTGGTGAAAAAAATGTATCAGTGTGAAAGGGCCCTTAAAGTGGAGCTAAAGTTGAAAAATAAAAAATTGAGACATGCAATACAAGAGATATTACATTTTTATTATTTACCTTTTTGTCCATAGATTGCATGGAAAATAATTTTTGGGACACAGTCAGTCACCGACTCCCTGCTCTGCCCCTCCAGCACCCACTGGTGCTGTGGAGATGACTCAGCAGAGCACTGAGAGGCTGAGCCAACTGCTGGTCCAGACATCTGGGTGAATCCCGAAATTAAAGCCAGGTTCGCTCCAGAATCTAGACTGGTTGAGTGACGTCAGCTGGCAGCGGACTTTAACCCACTGTCCGCTAGAGCTGCACGATTAATCCTATGAAGATCGCGATCTCGATCTACCCCCCCCTGCGATCTCAATTGGGCATTGCCACGATTTTCAGTGCAGTTAAAAGGAGTCAGACTTGGGGGGCGAATCAGCACGATTTGACAGTAAGAAAAGTGCCTGAAGTCTTTTGAAGTCAGAGCGGCTTGAGTCTCAGGGGAACAGCCAAGTCTGGGCATACAGCCAGCTTCTGAGTCATCATTGATAAGAGTTACTTCATTGAACTCTGAATGAACTCCCCTTGTATAGAGTTTTGGTTTAACCATTTGAAGACTAAATCTTTCCTCACACTTGCTGTTTACAAATAAAAATCCATTATTTTGTGCTAGAAAATGACTTAAAACCCCCAAACATTATATATATTTTTTTAGCAGAGACCCTAGAGAATAAGATGGCGGTTGTTGCAATATTTTATGTCACACGCTGTTTGCGCAGCAGACTTTTAAACGCAATTTTTTTGGAAAAATTACCCCTTTCAAAAACCTACAGTGCTGTTAGCCCATTTTTTTTTTTTTTTTGTATATTTAATATATTACGCCGCGAGAATCGTGAGAGAATCGTGATCTTTATTCTAAGCAAAAAAATCGCGATTCTCATTTTGGCCAGAATCGTGCAGCTCTACTGTCCGCTAAATATGGGCCACAGGAGTGCAGAACTAAGTACAGTCCTGTTAAAGAGCTTTGTCCCTACTTCTCCTTTAATGTCATTTGACTGTAGCTATACCCTCAAATAAAGAAACCTTACTACACCTTTCAGACACTGCTTACTAGTCTGCCTTTTAATATGAACTATTTCTTTCCCTGTAAAATGTATTTGAATTTCCACTGTGTGTGGGAGATTGGTGTACGGTGTAGTTACATGCTTTTGCTGTCCTTAGCCTTGTCTGGTAACCGTAGCACTGCATTTCGTACTGTACTGTAGACTAAAAAGTGCTTGGATGAAAATGTTCAAAAAACCTGGGTGAAATCCCATTCTGGGGGGTCATCTGTATTTTTATATATTTTTTAAATATATATGACTGTTGCCCTAACCCATCCATTCTCAACCAGGTTTCTTTTGAGGTTTCTAGTGATTCATTGAGATGTGGCAACTAATCTCTTATTTGATGGTGCCCTCATAGTTCCAGAGGCATCTCCACTTGACAGAGCCAGCTGCATGACACCAATGACCTTTTTAGCTGCAGAAGGATGGCATTCTGACCCCACTGTAATGGCCACCAATGTACTGTAGGGGGTGTTTTTCCCATTGACACCCAGTGAATAGATTTTAGTAGGGATTCCCTGAGATCTAAATTATTTCAAAGTTTTATCTGGGATAAAAAGGTTAAGCAAGGAATGCCTTAAACTGTCCAATATGTTTCTATTGAAAATGAACTACAGTACCAATACTTTTTTTTTTTTTATGTAATGTATGTGCCTTGTTTGTTAACAGAAGTGTGCTGTGAGCTGTTTGTCTACTGTTCATTTATCTGTAAAGATATGACATTATTGTTATTTTATATGGCTTGGGTAAGGGGTCTCCTGTGTCTGTATCTCCTTTTAGAAAAAAATTAATTCACTTCCTGGCATGGTAAGCAGGATAGCAGGTGAGCATTGTAAAACCTTAGTCACAAAGGTAAAGGGGAAATCTTCCTATGGATTCTGTCACTTTGGAGGCCTATCCTCACTTCCTATCATGTTTCTGGGCCAGGAAGTGATGGAAAAGCAGAAAAAAATGTATGAATGTTTGCTATTCTATCCTAGGAAAAATATGTTGCCTGTAGTTCCACTAGGAGCGATTCCATAGGGACACTCAGGCAGCCTGCCTCTTAGGCTCCATTCACATCTGAGCGTTTTGTAGCTCAAATATGCCTGAAGCATGAAGGTACAAAACGCTGGAGGGGAAAAAAATCAATGTTTCTGAATGGAGATGGTTCACATCTCCACTCAAAAACGCCTGAAGACAAACGCCCTATGCTCAAACTACTCCTGAAGGTAATTTTGTCGCGCAAATTGGGCATATTTCGGCATTTCTGACACTTTTCTATTGACATAGAATCAATTGAAAAGCGTCAAACGCGTGTATTAGCGCGACATCAGGCGTTTGCAAACGCCCGATGTCGCGCTACAAAACCTGCGACAAAACGCTTCAAACATGCCCGAAAATGTGTTGCTCAGGTGTGAATGCAGCCTTAGGGATTCTGATGTCGGCGATTTAAACAGAAATAATTGGTGAAATGTTTTTCCTATTTGGGTAAGATGTTATCAATGACATAATTTATTTCATCTTTTTCCCCAGTCTGAGCTTGTGAACCTTGCTGAAACTATTCAACAGAAACTTTCCTATTTTAATGAATTAGAAAATATAAGTACAGTAAGTATGTTTTTTTTGTTTGCTGTGTGCATGAGAAAATTATTTTACCATTGTTCATTTTCCAGAATAGATCTTGGCACCCCTTTTGTAAATTTTTTTTTTTTTTTTAAGTAATGTGTAGTACTTACATAAATCAGTTTTAAGTTACGTACAGTACTAAAATCATACTTTAGTAAAAATCCTTTTTAGCAGGAAAATTATCTAAAAAAAAATACATATTAATATTTTATATGTATCGATTGCAGCTAGCATGTTGCTCCAAACTAGAGCGCATACTTTCTGTGCAATTTTCTGTATAATAGACCGTTACACCTCCTTCCTCTCTCCCAACAGAGAGAGGATTGTCAGTCCTACATGGTTATAAACAGGCTGCCAACAAGCTTGCAGACATGGTCACATTTTCATATCTGAATGCCCCAAATGTTCTGCGATCTACATATAGATGCACTCTTTTTATTACATTTTACTTTAACCACTTCAGCCCCGGAGCCCTTTTTTACACTTGTTTACAAGTTAAAATTGGTATTTTGTGCTAGAAAATTACTTAGAACACCTCAACATTATATATATATATATATATTTTTTTTTAGCAAAGACTGTTATGAACAAAATGGCGGTCATTGTAATATTTCTTTGTCGCACGGTATTTGCGCAGCGGTCTTTCAAACACAATTAATTTGGAAAAAAATATGCTTAGCCCAATTTTTTTCATATTGTGAAAGAAGATGTTAGGCCGAGTAAATGGATACCAAACATGTTACGGTAGAAAATTGCGCACACTCGTGGAATGTAAATTTCTTTATCAGGTTAGAGTTACAGAGGAAGTCTTTTGCTAGAATTATTGCTCACACTCTGATCGCAGCAATACCTCACATTTGTGATTTGAACACCGTTTTCATATGCGGGCGGAACTTATGTATGCGTTTTCTTTGCTTTGTGAGCTCGTGGGGACGGGGTGCTTTCAAATACAGCCTGACACAGAGCTGACGGGGAGATTAAAATCTACTAGCGGGACTCCACACAGCTAGCGGACGCGCCGGACAGATGATCCGGTCTCCCGGTGGGACGGGAGGCTGGGGATCAATGACGGGAGGGGGAGGATGTCCTCTGTCATTGCCTGGGATAATTTGACGAGTGGCTCCAGAGCCAGATCGCCCGTTATCACCAGATAGCTGACCACACACTCTAAAAAAAACGATACCGCCGTATAGCCTATATACCCCGATACATCCACTATACCCTGACCGCCGTTTATATACGGCGATTCGCGTGAAGTGGTAAAAGCGTTTGTTAACCCCCCAAAAAAAATGGATCCTGCTCCTTTAAAGCTTGTAATATGACACAGTGCTTGTCCTGTATCATTTGGCCCCTATAATATCTAAAAAAACTTGGCTGATCCTGCCTGGCTATACCCTTCCTTAAGCTGTGGCTGCAAAGTGTCAAAAGTGATACTTTTCCATGTTAGCCTTGTACAAAATAATTTACAAAATAAAAAAAAAAAAAAAAAAAAAAAAAACACATCTCACGAAGTGATTGGGGTGTGTTGTACAGGCATTCATGTTGTGTTGTGCAACACTTCTCAAACACTCATTAATGCTATAGGTGAGTTACTATGCTTTTAAGGTTGCTTTAGAATTCAACGCCTGTCTGAAAGAGCCCTAAAACAATAAAAACCCTTATTATAGGCTTTTGAACCTTCAACAGCAATGTAAAATAAAGCTGGTCATAAACTTTTATTAACTGTAGTTTATAGGGCATGCAGTATTCTGTAGTCGTGGAATAATCAGTGATAAGAGACCCTACCTAAAAGTGATATTTAAATTGGTTAGTCTAGTGATCAGGTATAGGAAGAGGTATCTGCTGGCTTATGGTTTGGCGACTCTCGCATTGAAATCGCCCTTCCCCAATTACAGTTTGGCTTTCTTCCTGTCCTACTTTAGAGGTGTGCTTCTTCCTCCTCACTATGGGTGTTCATGCTCTTTCTATTGTGTCCTCCAAAATATAGAACAAAATTTAAATTAAAATCCAGTAGGAAGAATGGGACCCCTTGTAAGTGCCATGGTAGGTGTGCAGGACTGGGAACTATTATGCAGGTATTGGAGCTTCTCAAAGTCCAGGTGATGTAATGGTCTAGCAAACTATACAAAATGCTATAATTACAACTGTTAACATCCAACTGTTGGTTGGGTGACTCCAAGCCCCAGCCTGCACAAACTTGGCAGATATTGATACTTGAGTCATTGTAGTTTTATGCCTTCCAGCTCACAACTGTGCTAGAAATAATCCTTTTGTAACTGTTTTTTGTTTGTTTGATTTTTCACATAGAAATTAAATTCTCCAACATTATCTGTGAATAGTGAAGGATTTATACCCATGCTATCAAAGCTAGATGACTGCATATCTTATATTTCTGCTCACGTAAGTTTAGTTTGTTACAGAAATACATGTTGCATGAATGTGTCTGTTTTTTGCATGTTCCAACCTTTTGTCTAGTTACAAAGAAACATTTGTTGTACTTTTTCTGGTTTTCAAGAATATTCAGTTTTTCTAGTTTCATGGATAATTTAACTTAAAGCGGTTGTATACCGGAAAAAAACAAAAAAATTAAAAAATAAACCTGTAAGGGAAAGGCATACCATATTTTTCGCACCATACGACACACCTAGGTTTTAGAGGAGGAAAACAAGAAAAAAAATATTCTGAACCAAATGGTGTACTAAAATATTTACCAGTGCAGTCATTTACTAGAGTCCGTGAAATGCAGCCTTGTACCAGAGTCCGTGAAATGCAGCCTTGTACCAGAGTCCGTGAAATGCAGCCTGACACAGAGCTGTCGGGGAGATTCAAATCTCCCGGCACCGCTGCGCTGTGATGACGTCATCACACATGCGCCTGGTGGAGCTTCACTCTGCAGCTAGACCCCATTCTGATAGAAGACTGAGCAGCCGCAGTACTTCATTCAGCTGCTGGGGCTGCTTTGTCTTCTCACTGTTTGAGAAGGAACACAGCGGCGCTCTATGGTGCCTGGGAGCCCGCAGCGATGGCTGGGGCTGTTTTTTTTGCAGTATTCGCACCATAAGACGCAGGGACACTGCCCCCGTTTTTTGGGGGGGAAAAGTGCATCTTTTGGTGCGAAAAATACGGTAATATGTAGAAGAATATATATCTGCCTAAACTGAGGACTACATTTTTTTTTTTTTTGGGTTATTAATTAGGCTCCATTTACATGGGACGCTATTTCAACCTCCTTTGAACAATTTTTTTTTTACAGCTATAAGCCGGCGTCTAAAACGGCCATTTTGCCACGTTCGCATCTAGGAGCGTTTAAAAAAAAAAAAAAAATCTTTTTTTTTTTTAAATGGAAACGGCTGTAAACGAAACGGTCCTAGACGCGAGTTACCGTGTTTAGCGGCGTTTTCAAGCTGTTTGGCGTTTCAAATGCCTCTGGACTGGCGTCTGAACCCATTTTTTTGCGTTACAAAAAAAGCCTTTAACCACTTCATATCCAGGCCATTTCTGGCACTCATAATTTTTATGCTAGAAAATTACTCAGAACCCCCAAACATTATATATGTTTTTTTAGCAAAGATTCTAGGGAATAAAATGGCTGTTGTTGCAACTTTTTATGTCATGCGGTATTTGCGCAGCGATTTTTCGAATGCTTCTGTGCGCAAGCTCGCGGGGACGGGGCGCTTTAAATGTTTTTTTTATTTTATTTTATTTTTACACTTTCACTTTCATTTTTTTTTTTGATCACTTTTATTGCTAATACAAGGAATGTAAACATCCCCTGTAATAGGAAAAGTGTGTGACATGTCCTCTTTATGGAGAGATGCAGGGTCTTTAAGACCTTACATCTTTCCTCTAGACTGGAAAGGCTGAGATCAGAAAAAAAAAAACGGACGATCTCAGCCTTTCCTTCTCCTTTAACTGGCATGGTTTACTTCGGAGACCCGGACATGACGCCATGACGTGCGCCTGGGCCTCCGAGAGCCATAGAGATGATCGAGGGCCATCTGTCCCTCGGAAATCTCTGGTATCTCATTCCGGTGGCAGGCGATTTCTTCTCCCGGTCACCGATCGCTCAGGTGAGTCGGGAGAAGCACCGGAGGAAGGGGGGGGGTTGTCCCCTCCCGTCGCCTGTAAGAATGATCAAGCGTCTGAACTGCCACTATGATTGTTCTTATGGTGATGGGAATCGCCTGCTCTAAAAAATGATACCTCAATGATGCCAGCAGGTGCCGGCATCATTGAGATATCACCAGTGAAATCCCATCAATGATGCCTGCAGGTGCCGGCATCATTGAGATATCACCAGTGAAATCCCAGGACATCCATGGACGTCCTAAGGATCTGAACTGGTTAAACTCAACTGCCTGGAAACGACCTTAAACGACCCTGTGTAAATGTACTGATAAGATAACATAGAGGAAAGTTCAGTCACAGCTGAAAAAAATGCCCAAATACCTCTAAACGTCTGTTTACCAGCAGCAGTGTAAATGAGGCCTAATAGTAAAAATTGTCACTCTTTGATTATAGCGCAAAAATTAAAAACCGCAGGGGTGATGAAATACCACCAAAAGAAAGCTCTATTTGTGGGGAAAAAAGTACGCCAATTTTGTTTGGGTAAAACGTCGCATGATCGTGCAATTGTCAGTTAAAGCTACACAGTGCCGTATTGCAAAAAGTGCTCTGGTAAAGGAAGGGGGTAAATTCTTCCAGGGCTGAAGTGGTTAAACAGCTTTTGATTTAATTGTCCAATTACTTTTGGTCCCTTGAAAAAGTTGGCTGGCTATTATTAACCACTTCAATACTGGGCACTTAAACCCCCTTCCTTCCTGGACCAATTTTCAGCTTTCAGCGCTATTTCAGTTTGAATGACAATTGCGCGGTCATGCGACACTGTACCCATATGAAATTTTTATCATTTTTTTTCACACAAATAGAGCTTTCTTTTGGTGATATTTAATCACCCCTGGTTTTTTTATTTTTTGCGCTATAAATTAAAAAAAAAAGACAGAATTTTCAAAAACAATGCATTTTTCTTTGTTTCTGTTATAAAATTTTGCAAATAAGTAATTTCTCTTCATAAATTTTGAGCAAAAATGATACTGCTATATTTCTTTGTTAAAAATAACCCAAATTGGAGTTTATTTGGTGTTGGCGGACAGACAAATGTGACGGGGACATACAGATGTGACGGGGACAGACAGATGTTTGGGGACTGTGACAGATGTGACGGGGACATACAGATGTATTGGGGACTGTGACAGATGTTTTGTGTATGGTGACAGATGTGATTGGAGACATACAGATGTTTTGGGGACTGTTTTATGGGGACACTTATGTGTATGGGGACAGGGGTATCAGTGTGCTTGGTGCACTGTGTGGGGGGCGATCTGTGACAGCTTTCTGCATGAGATCCTCATCATGCAGAGAGCTGTCATATTGCTGCAGATTCCCCCCTCCCCCCCCCCCCCCCGGCCACTGAGCTCTCACTGAGCTTGGCGGGGCAAGAACTGTCACAGAAACATTCGTCTCTGTTTACAATGTGACGGCTGTGATTGGACACAGCCGTCACATGATCGGGAGGGCCAGTCACTGCGCCCGTATCCCGATCTCTGCTCAGCTGGATCCTGTGATCATAATGATCACAGGATCCAGCCGCAGCGCGCCGCGTGGCTGCGCTGCGAGCTCCCGTTCTGCAGGACGTATATGCACGTCCTGTCAGAACGGGGAAGCTCCCACCCGGCCGTATATATACAGTGGCCGGGTGGGAGGTGGTTAAGCACTGTAATGCCTAAACCCTTCCTCCGATTTGAATGTACATACCCTCAAATTAAACCTGAGAGTATGCATTTTAAGCCCATATCAATTATATAACTAAAGCTTGAATATGTTTTGGTAAATACCTGAAAAAACTAAAATGTGTGCCTGTGTCCAAATATATATGGACCTAACTGTTTTATTGATTTTTTTTTTCTTTGGGAGGGGGGGCAGGGTATGCTGTAAAGGGATGGCTGTGATATGGGTCTCTGTGTTTTTTGTGGGATGGAGATTGCTGTGATGAGGGTCTGGGAAGAGGAAGTGACAGTTATAGGGGTCTCTGTATCTCTGGGTGGGAATTGAAGGATGTTTTTTTTTTTTTTTTTTTTTTTTTTTTTTGTTATATTATGCATTTTAGGTCTTTGTTTAAAAAATATATATACTAAGCACATTTTCACAGCTCTTTTGGTAAAGAAGCCATGTGTAGCCCTTTTCCTTTAGATGTAACGAATGCCCCTTTGTTCTCTGTAATGAACTGAAAGTGAAAAACTTGTAGCCCTCTCTTGGGATGGTTATGAGAATTACCATCCCCAAATAGGATATTGCACTAAACCCATTGGTAAATAAGAGAGCCAGAACCGTTGCTATGCCTATGCTAATTGTGAAGTGGAAAAGTGGGTCTGATCATAAATTTGGTAGTGCACTGCTCAGTGCTCACTGCTTCCAGGCTCCAGCCTTCCACCCAGGACAGGGCCTCCTCTGTATTTACTGTTCTAAATAAATACTGTTGTCTGCTGTGTTAAGACTTTGCTATATGCAAGGAAGAGTCTTTTTTATTTTTTTTTTCTTCCAAGAGCAGATAAAAATAAAAATGGAGTTCTTCTGAATGCTTGAAGTTTTGGATGAAAACCATGGGCAGTAATTGTGATGCATCATGGATTCGAATAGTTGACATGATAATTGCAATTTAATCGAATTGTGAGACCAGTGAAAATGTGCACCCCTAATATATGTGTTGGAGTACCATTCAAATAAATGGCAATACACATAAACGTATCATTGCAGTGTGCTGCATTAACCACTTCCGGACCGCCTGCCGTGTTTTCACGGCGGCAGTCAGGTTGTTGTACGCGAATCGCCGTAAAAAGTCGGCAATCTGCGAACGGCCGCTAGGGGGCGCGCGCGCCCGCCGCACTCCTGAGGAGTGTGCCCGCGGCTCGGGCGGACCCGATGTCCGCCGGTGAGCCGCGATGAGCGGCCTCAGGCAAAGAACAGGGAACCGCCGATGTAAACACGGCGGTTCCCCATTCTGACAGTGCAGGCATGGGAGATCTACTGATCCCTGTCACTGGGATCAGTTAGATCTCTCATGCCCATGGTAGCCCAACCCCCTCCACAGTAAGAACACACCCAGGGAACACAGTTAACCCCTAGCTCCCCCCCCCCCCAGGTTAACCTTTTCACTGCCAATGACATTTATACAGTAATCAGTGGACATTTAAATTTCTGATCGCTGAATAAATGTCATTGGTCCCAAAAAATGTCAAAAATGGCCGACATGTCCGCTGCACTATCGCAGTACTGCTAAAAATCGCAGATCGCCGCCATTACTAGTAAAAAATAAAAACCCCAGAAATGATTTCTCATCATCCATAAACGCGGCCACTTTTGCGCAAACCAATCAATAAACGCCAATTGTGATTTTTTTTTTTTTTTTTTTTTTTTTTTAATCACAAATATGAGGAAGAATATAAATCAGCCAAAACCGGTGAAAAAAAATGTTTTTTTATATATATATATTTTTTTTGGATTTGAATTTTAGCAAAAAGTAAGAAATTTGGGTTTTTTTGCAAAATGGTCGCTCTTCTTTTGTTTATAGCGGCGATCAGAAATGACGCAGAGGCGATCAAATACCACCAAAAGAAAGCTCTATTTGTGGGGAAAAAAGGACGCAAATTTTGTTAGGGTGCAACGTCGCATGACCGCGCAATTGTCAGTTAAAGCGACGCAGTGCCGAATCGCAAAAAGTGCTCTGGTCCTAAAACTGGAAAACCTTCCGGTTGGTAAGTGGTTAAAGCATTCCGTACTGTACATGTTACCACTGCACACTAGGTGTCAGCGTACCCTCAATAAAAACTTGCTTTAGATGTAAAGCTTGCTATATGCAGCTGGATCATATTCTATCATATTCTATAGAATGATGCAGGCTGTAAGGGAGTAGTCTGATGGAGTTGCTTTGCAGATGATTGCTTTTGTAGATTTTAGCCCACACGATCAGAAAATCGTACAGAAAATATTTCGAAGCGATCGTGCAATAATCGGATTGTTAGTACAGAGCTTTTGAGAGCCGATCACGACAATTCATCCAATTATTTTCCGTCCGGACGTGATCGGACATGCGGGGAAAATTTTCTCGCTCGATGCCCGATCATACGATTTTCGTTTTAACCAGTACAGTTATTGTTCGAAAATGCAATGCAAATACACTGCAACACATCACATCGCTTCCGTTTTTGTTTTGTTTTGTTTTTTTATTTTTTAATCTATCATTCAAGAATTTTTGTGGCTAATTTCGTGACTGCCGATTCGATCTGAGATTAGCATGCAAAAAAAAAAGAAACAGACAATCATTCGCCTGATAATCTTATCGTGTGTACCGGGCATTAATATACAGCATAGCAGTGTGTTGCTGTGTGTGTGTGTGTGTGTGTGTGTTTTTTGTATTTTTTGCATCTCCGTGCGCCAGCGAGTGCTGAATGGTATCTCTCAGGGCGGGTTTCCTCCTTGTGGTAACATTGGACCATGCCTATATAATGTGTACTGGAACGCCCACTTGTAGCCTCTGCTGGAGTCCTATATGACCTGCAGGTCAACACTCGGCAGTCTTCTACTCTTTAAAGCGGTTGTATACCAATAAAAGAAAAAAAAAACCTGTAAGGGAAAGGCTTAATGAGCTAGTATGCACCACATACTAGCTCATTATGAAATACCTCAGAACGAAGCTCCGACGCTTCTGCTCCGGTCCCTGCAGAGGGAGCTGACATTTTCCCTCGGGGAATCCTTCCGGGTACGCGCCTCCGGCACTTTGAGTGGCCAGAAGCTGCGAGACATAACTCCCGTGCATGTGCGCTGCAGCCAGTCTTTCCGGCAAGGTCCAGCACTATGCGCCGGGCCTTCGCCGGGACCTCACCGAGCATGCACCGTGACGTCAGTGGCTGCATGAAGGGCGAATATCTCCTAAACCAGGGATATGCAATTAGTGGACCTCCAGATTTTGCAGAACTACACGTCCCATGAGGCATAGCAAGACTCCGACAGCCACAAGCATGACACCCAGAGGCAGAGGCATAATGGGACTTGTAGTTTTGCAACAGCAGGAGGTCAGCTAATTGCTTATCCCTGTCCTAAACCATGCAGGTTTAGGAGATATTTATTTTACCTATAGGTAAGACTTATTATATAGGCTTACCTGTAGGTAAAAATTAAAAATGAGGGTATACAACCGCTTTAAGAAAAAAAAAAGAGACATTCTTATGAGGATAGTGTGTTGTGAGGACAAGTAGTTTGCAAGAGGCGTAAATAAGGCCATCTATGAAGAAACTGGAATGAACATCCTGAAGTAGGTTATAATAACGCTGCAAATAAAATTTATGGATCGCTCTTGGTTTTGTCTTTTCTCTCCTTTTTAGGACCACATTATTCATTGCAGACATTGTGATCTGAGTGAAATGTGGATAACATTGCAAAGTCCCTTAATGAATGGTCTTTGGGTTATATGCTCTCCCCCCCTTTTTCTTCTTCTTGGGTATCTTCACAAACTTTTAGGACTTTTAAGCTTGAAATAGCATAGCCAAAATCTTCTGTTCCCAACCCCCCCCGAGAACTGTTGAAGCTGCTTTGGCTTGTGTCTTCATTGTATGCCACTTTGTTGTCCCAACTCTCTGATCAAGTCCATGAAAAGCACACAGAGGGGGGAGATTTACTAAAACTAGAAAACTCAGAAACAGGTGCAGCTGTACACGGTAGCCAATCAGCTTCTAACTTCAGCTTGTTCAATTAGGATTTGACATTTAAACCTGGTAGCTGATTTGTTTCTATGCAGAGCTGCACCAGATATTGTACGCTCCAGTTTTAGTAAATCCCTCCCAGAGTCTTTTAGAAGCAGATACCAGTAGGGAATCCTCTCTCTCAGAAAACAATAATGTTTAATGAAAGCATCCCTGTTATTTAGTGCCTCCTTGGTGATGGTTTGCTCAAGCACACTCTGCAGCTGGCCTCTCTTTTTACACTTGTGTATAAATGTCTGCGATATGTGTGCTACTTGTATCCATGTTCTGTATATGTAGTTTTGCTTATCTATGACTTCACGGGGTTTCTTCTTGCAGTCAGAGTCTCTGTTTTTGGTTTGAGGTCTTTGAAAAGGCCTTGCATTCTGTATCAAACCATTTGATACAGGGCTGGACAAATCCTGGTTATCTGGCACCATGGTGATAGAAAAATGCTCTCCAGCGACCCGGTATTTGAATTAAATTCAAAATACTAACCAAAACAAAAAGCCATTCACCACTCTGCCCCAAGCTACATCACCAATCTTGTCTCCAAATATTACCCAAACCGTCCACTCCGCTCCTCAGACCTCCAAGACCTCCTACTCTCAAGCTCCCTTGTCTCCTCCTCCCATGCTCGTCTCCAGGATTTCTCCATCCTCTGGAACTCTCTAGCTCAACCTGTCCGCCTATCTCCTACTCTAGCTGCCTTCAGGCAACCCCCCAAAACTCATCTCTTTAGGGAAACCTATCGCTCCTCCAACTAATCTTTTACCACTTCCATCAGCTCATTCCCCACAGTTACAACCTTTTGTACTACCTGCCCCACCCTATTAGATTGTAAGCTCTTCCGAGCAGAGCCCTCTTAATCCTCTTGTATTTTATTGTATTTAACTTTATTGTCTCCCTTTTATATTGTAAAGCACTGCGTAAACTGTTGGGGCTATGTAAATCCTCTATAATAATAATAATATTTGATCATTCCTTATACTGTTTCATGTGCTGCAGTTCCCTTGGCTGCCACTAAATGGAATTTGTAGAAACTAAATAGGATTTTCTCAATCACTAATTACCCACAGAAACAATCAGACTACAATGGGACACACTCCTGTGTACACTTTTCAAACTGTAAAAAGAAAAAAAGCCGTGCCCCTAAAAGATTGTTTATTTCAACACAACTATTTAAAATACCCTTGTAACGTAAGTAAAAACCTCAAGACTTCTTTGTGTCTCATATCCCAGGAGACACTAAGTCACTGCCTGTCTGGTGGAAAGCATCTCTATGTATTGTCTATTTGTGATCTCCTAGTTCTAACGAGAGGAAAAAAAAACTAATGCTATCGCTATCTCCTCCTCCTATCGCTATCTATCTCCTCCTCCTATCGCTATCTGCCTCCTCCTATCGCGCGCTCTCTCTCTCTCTCTCTCTCTTTTTCCCTCTGGCATATGGGACACAGTGGTCTTAAGGCAGGCCTCGACAAACCCCGGGCGCCAGGTCGCCATGGCGACCAGAAATCGCATCCTGGCGAGTGACTGCCGTTCCTTCTCTCCCCATGTTAAAACAGCGTGTCAGATTCAGCGAGAGCCGAGAGTTCTCTGCTTAATGTAACAGCTGTTAAACTTGGCCGGCTGCCCTGCCCGGAATATTTGTTTCTACTTAGAATGAAGAAAAGTAACACACAATGTATCTTCTTCTTTCAAAGCAATTATCTCCGGGCTATCAGGAAAGTTTAACCATTTAAAGACTAAACCCTCTCTCACATTAGTGGCTTACAATTAAATATCCAATGTTTTCTGCTAGAAAATGACTTGGAACCCCCAAACATTATATATTATTTTTTAGCAGAGACCCTAGAGAATAAAATGGCGGTTGCTGCAATATTTTATGTCACATGGTATTTGCGCAGCGGTCTTTCAAGCGCAATTTTGTGGAAAAAAATACACTTTTAATGAATAAAAAAAAAAACTAAACAGTTAGCCCATTATTTTTTTGTATAATATGAAAGATGTCACACCGCGAGAAACGTGACCTTTATTCTAAGCAACAAAATTGTGATAAAGCCCTGTGTACCATCAACAATTAGCCTCTATTAACGAAACTTTCTTCTTCTATGTAACA
>BLSH010034048.1:164355-177643 GCA_018402905.1 Glandirana rugosa
AAAAATCGCATCACACCCCAACAGTCGCGGTCCCCATTCTGTTCATTAAACGCGGGGATTGGGATTGAATGAGTGTCGTCTCGTCGGTCAGTTATTGAGGTGGTAATGTAGTCCCAACATCCGACCGGTCTTTCTCACTGTGATTTTTTAGACAATACCCCCTTTGAGGAATAATACGACTTACGTAGCACTGACGCCGTACATTTTGTGGGAGTAGACGACGGATTACCTCGAATTTCCACCTTTTTTGTACAGAGATGACGTGTAATAATGGTGGGTTGAACGTGTAGATTTGTTTCGGAATCACTGTAACATTTATTTTATGTTTTTTTTTTTTCCACTTTTCATAAGGTCGCGACGACTAGAAGACGACGGAGAAACGTCGGTGAAGGACGGATGTACACACAGGGGGTGTCACTGAAAAGTAACGAGACCACCCAAAGGCCAGTGGTACTTTATGACCTCGTGTCGACGTGTATAGTGGCTGCAAAGAGGCAGCAGAAGATCAGCAGCGCTGGAATACTTTTCACCTTTTTTTTTTTTGTATTTTATTTACAATGTCACTAAGGCTTTGTTTAGATGTGCAAGTTGGGTGGTAATAATGTGCAGTAGAGACATGTTTTTTCCACCTTTAAGCTCCATTAGGCAGCAGATGAGGGTGTTTTACATGCCGCAGTCACGATGCATTCAGCATAATAAGGAGTTTCCCCCATAACAGATTTTTTAGTGTCACTCTTTCTGGCCAGCCTACAACCCTGATGTAATGGTGGAGTTATTGACTGGCTGCTCTGCTGTGAGTAAGTTAGGGTTAGGGGCGCAAATTACTTGTCTTACCCCTGGCGCTGACAACCCCACACTACGCTAAAAAAAACTGGCTCCTAACTTTTTTAGCCGGCTCCTAGATTCAAGGCAAATTTGTCAAGCCCTGTCTTAAGGGGTTAAACAGCTGTGTTAAGAATATTGCTTTATTTTTCACCTTTGATGTGTACACAGGAGTTTTCTCTGTGATTGTCTGCAATTCAGGTTTCTTTACCCCTACCTGCACGTCATAAAAACATGATTGGGAAGTAGTGATTGCCATGGCAAACTGCTGTCGTTTCCTGACTTAATTCTTTCAGCTGGTTACTAGATCTCTGGGTGATTGGTAAAGACCTGACGTATCATCAATGCATCCTATACACTTCCAAAGAATATTATCTGCACATCTATTGGCTGTAAATAAATCTTGTATTATCAAAGGTATATACAGTGGATAGCAAGAATACAATATAGAAACAGTACAGATATGGTATCTGCATAAATATAAATATACTGTATGTCTAGAAGAGGTCTAATACTTTATAAACTACAGAAAAAATGTTCATCTATGTACATATTATTGTTAGTCCAAAAAACATAATGTTGTTTTTTTTCTGATGAGTTTTTAATAATTTGCTATTCCTGTTTTTTTCTTTTACTCTGCAGCCTAATTATAAAGATTATCCAGTTTATTTAGCAAAGTTTAAGCAATGTCTCTCTAAAGCTATGCATCTTATGAAGACCTATACTGTGAATACGCTACAGAACCTCACCAATCTATTGATTAAACGGGTATGTTGCAGAATGTTTCCTCATTCGACTTGTTTAGACTTCATGTGGTTGCATATGTCAGTAATTTAAGTTCTGAATAGTAATGACAAGGATAGGTTCACATTTATTGTACTAAAGTGGTTTTAAAGTCTATCTACTTTATAGCCAGTGGCACTGATTGATCGGGATAACCCTAATTGACTTCTGTGCAAGCAGCCTGCCTGTACATGGATCAGAATTCATGTATGGCCACCTTAAAGTGGTCCTAAAGCCAAATAGTTTTTTTTACCTTTAATGCATTCCCTGCATTAGGAAAAAAATGGATTCCTGTTTTAACCCCTTCCCTGTATGAAGGGGAAGAGAGTGGAGAAGAGATGCAGCGCTGCTTACGGCTGCATCTCCTCTTCCCTCTCTTCTTCACACAGGGATGCAGCAATTTGCTGCTGTTACTCTCCATCAAATGCAGTGAGGAGAAGCAGGGGAGAGGGTGTATATATTAAAAAAAAAAAAAAAAAAATATATATATATATATATATATATATATATATATATATATATATATATATATATATATATATATATATTAGTGCGGCTCCGTAGAGACACACAGCTCGGGAGCGAGCATGCACTGTGTCCCCCTCTAGCAAGAAGCTATGTAGTAACACTTTCAAAATCCCCCTTGCTATATCAGCACATGAGTTGGGGGATTTGTAAAGAGCCAAACGATCTGGTTACAGAACTCATAAGAATCTAGTGGGTAATTAGACCCCACAACTACAGTATTGGTTTTACTGGAAATAGGCACCTTTCACACTTGTGCGACTTGTCCTGCGAATCGGGACTGCAAAGTCGCATGACAAGTCGTACCCCATGATTTTCAATGAGTACCATTCATATCTGTGTGACTTCAAAGTAGTCCCTGCACTACTTTGGTTCGACTTTGATGCGACTTGAGGTCCATAGACCTTAGGATTACACAGGCATTGCTTCAGATCGCATCAAAATCGCAATTATGAGATGAAAGAGGAAGTTATAGAGAGGAACTTATGTACTTATTTGTGACTTTACCTTTAAAAACATAATTGCAGAACTCAGGACACCTAGTGGAACCCATTTTTGTTATTTTTTTAATTGCTTTGCTTCCTGACTGTTGGAAATGTGGGCACGGCCTGTCACTGTTGGAAATGTGGGCAGAGCCTGTCACTGTTGGAAATGTGGGCAGAGCCTGTCACTGTTGGAAATGTGGGCAGAGCCTGTCACTGTTGGAAATGTGGGCAGGGCCTGTCACTTTTGGACGTTACAGGAGACTCACCTCGTGATTTAGATAAGGGTGAGGGTAGTCTTGGGGGTTGACTGTTGATAAATATAAAAAGTCTAACCTGAAACATGGGCACAAAGGTAGATTAACCACTTCAGCCCCAGAAGGATTTCCCACTTTAGGACCAGAGCACTTTTTGCGATTCCGCACAGCGTCGGTTTAACTGACAATTGCGCGGTTGTGCGATGTTGTACCCAAACAAAATTTGCGTCCTTTTTTTTCCTACAAATAGAGCCTTCTTTTGGTGGTATTTGATCACCTCTGCGTCTTTTCTGATCGCCGATATAAACAAAAGAAATACAACAATTTTGCAAAAAAACAAAAAAAAAAAAAATTTCTTACTTTTTACTAAAATACAAATCCAAAAAAAATATAAAAAAACATTTTTTTTCCATCGGTTTTGGCCGATTTATATTCTTCCTCATATTTTTGGTAAAAATAATTGCAATCGGCTTTCATTGATTGGTTTGCGCAAACGTTGCCGCATTTACGGATGATGAGCATTCATTTCTGGGGTTTCTATTTATTTATTTATTTTTTTACTAGTAATGGCGGCGATCTGCGGTTTTTAGTGGTTCTGTGATATTGCAGTGAACATGTGGGACCATTTTGACACTTTTTTGGGACCATTGGCATTTATACAGCAATCAGTGCTATAAAAATACACGGATTACTGTGTAAATGCCATTGGCAGTGAAGGGGTTAACCTGAAGGGGGGCATTAAGGGTTAACTGTGTTTCCTGGGTGTGTTCTAACTGTATGTAGGCTGGCCTGGCTGGGGGAAAGGAGTGATCACGGCTTCCATATACAGGAAGCCTGTGATCACACCCCTTCCCCCTCTAACAGAACGGAGATCCGTGTTTACTTACACGGACCTCCATTCTTTCACTGCGGGGGGGGGCATGGCAGGTAGTCAGCGGCGATCGAGTCCGCCCCACCCGCTCCCTGCCCCCCCCCCCCGAGCACAGTGGGCGCGCCTCTGGCGGCGCGCATGCGCTCACATTGAGAGATATCGCGGTTGTCGTCATATGACAGCGGTTTGCGATATCGAGCCACTTTGTCACTGTCAGACTGCTGTCGTCGGTCAGCAAGTGGTTGAGGCCCCTTTCACAGGGGCACCTCAGTGGGACGGAATCCGCTTGCTCAGGGGGGGTTCGCTCTGCTGATCCCCGCTGAGCAGGCAGGTCAAAAGTTTGTCACCGCTCACTGTACAGAGCAGAGACAGACACAGTCTCACTCTCCTCTATGGGGAAATCGGATGGAAAGGGACCGCCTGTCCGTTTTTCATCCGATCCACCAGACGGATGGAAAATAGGACCACCATCCGTCTGGATTTTGTAGATTGGAGAGCGGCAGATGTCAGCAGACATGTCACCGCTGACATCCACCACTCCATAGGGGTGGATGGAGCATCCGATTGGTCTGCCTGAAAAACTGACAGTCGGATCTGATTGGGCAGCCCGTGTGAAAGGACCCTAAGGTTTTGGCTGAAATTAGGTGTTTTTTTTTTTTTTTTTTTTTTAAAAACCAACTTTATGACATTTACATTTTGTAAAATCGCTATTTTTATATTTATTTCTGTACTCCTTTGTGGTATTTCAGTGCTGCTTATCTTCCTATAATCCCACATTTCTTACATGGCATTTCTCAGAGCGGGGGTTCCTGGTGGTGACTACAACTCACCATATCTGTACAATGTGTGTTCAAGCTATTTGTAGTCTGCATTGGAAGTCTGTGTGACTGGGTGACAACACAGGAGCGAAATTACATAACCGGAGGATCCCCTATAAGGACCTCCATGGCAGGAACATCGGGTAGTTGCAGCTGATTGCTGTGTCCAATCACACACAGAGTTCTGTGATTACAAACACACAGAACTCTATGTGCATAGGAACAGCAATCAATTCCACACTGTTAGGCACAGTTATCCCATTCCCAGCCAGTGTCATTAGTGCAGTGTCAGTGTACACTATTATCACTGTATGTCAGTTATTGACCCTCCCAGATAGCATCTGTTAGCGCAAGATTGCCTGCCACCCTATTAGAGTCACACTATAAGTCGTGGATCACCACCATTACAGTATAGCGTCTATAGCTGTGTAAATTCCAATATATATACCCTAGTTTGTAGACACTAGAACTATCGCACACATACATTAATGTGGGCCAGCCTGTCACAGTTTGAAATGTGGATGGGGCCATGTCATTATTGAAGATGTGGGCGGGGCCATGTCATTATTGTAGATGTGGGCGGGGCCAAGTCACTGTTAAAGATGTGGGCAGGGCAGGTCAATATTGGAATTGTATCACTGTTTGAAATGAGGGCGGGGCTTGCCACTGTTAGAAATAGTCACACCCTGTGATTCGGATAAGGGGAAGGAAGCGGTCTTTTGAGTTTGGGGTTAATTGTTGATAAGTATAATAAGTCTAATGTGAAACATGGTCACAGAGTTTTGGACCAAGTCTTAAAAAAAAAAAAAAGAGTTTTGACTGATATTGGGCTTTTAAAAAACCCCTAATGTTATGACCTTTTTTTCTATGTTCCTTTGTGATATCTCAGTGATGTTGATCTCCTGCAGACTCTTTGCAGCCACTTCCTGTAATTCCACAACTCCTACATGGCATTTCTTAGGGTGGGTTTCCTGGTGGTGACTGCAGTAGTTCATATATTTACAATGTGTGCTGAATCTGCTATTTGTCGTCTACACTGGAAGTTTGTGAGCGGGCGCCAATGCAGGAGCCAAATTGCATAACAGGAGGATCCCCAACAAGGACCTCCATGACAGGGACATCGGGTAGCTGCAGATATCGAGTTATTGTTATCGAATTATTGAACGTTTTGTTTAGATCACATTTTAATGATTAGGTTTATTTGAAAAATGTCTGATTCCAATGAGGGTGCAAAATAAATTAATTTCAAAATCTGCATACAATGCTTGTAACCATAGGCTTTATTATAAATACTACCTATTAATATATTTCTTAGTTTGTAAGCATGTATAGTTTATGTAGAAACATTAATAAACTAAAATATTTTCTGCCTTTTTCTTTTTTGTTTTTTAGCAGGATTTATCAAATACTCCAAATTCTGACAATGCTTTCACTTTATTTTATGTGAAATTTAGAGCTGCAGCTCCAAAGGTCAGGGTAAGTATCCTGCCAATCTCCTATTGTTGTTTAGTCTGTCTGGCAGGAACCATGACCAGGTGTTGCTGTTTTGCAGTAGTATAGATTATGCGTTTCTTGGTCAGTGCAGTGGTTTCCAAAGAACCCATGCTTTACCTATTCATGTCAGAGAAAGCTGGAAGCAATAGGTGGCCTAGTGAAGTTTTCCACTTCCTCACATGTTACAGTGCAACAGTGCATGTGAAAATAGACAGAGTGTGTATTTATCCCTGGGCATTTTGTGACTCAGAGCCAACCAGGATTTCACTCCAAAATGGCTATAGGTCCTGTAGAAGCAGTCTTTTTTCTGATGAAGTGGATGTAAACCCTCATATATACCCAGTGCAGTCAACAGCCTCAGATGATACACCGAGATGAAACAAATCCTAATACATACGTTTTACATGTTTATCTGCTGTCTTCAGCTTTATATACTGATTAGAAAGTGCAGATCGTGTTAGAATTTTCACTTCCTCATTCAGCAGTAGCAGTGTAGTGTTGGATTACATTGTGAGACAGCTGATTGGAGGAAAGGCGCACACCCTCCTCCACATAGGCAGAGACTTTCAGAGTTGTGCTGTGAGTAGAGCAGCTTTCTGCTAATCTATTTATATATATATATATATATATATATATAACACCCACCTGACGCAAAATTCAGGCTGGTTTTAGGACATGTGTTGGAGAACTTTGTCAGAAGTTATAATGCTGATAACAGAAGACCGGAGCAGGAGAATGCCACAGGACTTAGTGCTTTGAAGAGAGATAAGAGAACACTGCAGATATATGTGCCCAGCTCAAATTTCATGTATCGGGTTCACATCCACTTTAAAGCAGACCCCATGAAAATGATTCCCCCATATGCAACTTACCTTTGATACTCGTTTATCCAGGATAAACATACTTACAAGATCAGCAAATCCTTCCTCCATCTTTGTTTTCTTTATCATTGGGAGCAGGCTGTTTCTCACAGCTTGTCCCCGATAAGGTGGTGCCAGATGCATCTTCCTGTGCTGTAGGGAAGCTGATGCCTTTTGGAATATGTGACGTCGGTATCTCATGAGGCTGGGGACCCCCTTTTTGTTTGAAGGTCAACTTGAAATCAATATGCTTCTGTTAAGCCAGCCATAGACCGTGCAGTTTTCTAGCTTGATTCCCCCCGCCCCTATCAACACAGTCGGATTTAATAGAGGAATCCCTCCCGTAGAGTCATTGTGTTCTTCCTGTGGAGAGGAGCTGTCCCTGCTGGGAGAATACAGTGATTATTGATAGCAGCTAAAGCTAGCTAGGCAATTACGCATGAAAAATCCGACAGTCTGGTTGTCCCCATAATTGAATGAAGTAGACCCCGACCCTTACATTTTTTTTTTTTTAAACTGCGATAATGAAACATTGTTTTCTTTATCGTACATCACGGGACACAGAACAGCCACAATAATTACTATCTGGGTTATACGCCACCTATAGGTGAATGGACCTATGGACTAGAATGTTTTGTTGAATGAATGTTGTATATACATTTGGCAATTTTTAAGATTTTGTATAAGGCCACATAGTCAGGGTGACATATATGATATGTTTAAAGGGGTTGTAAACCCTCAAGGTTTTTCACCTTCACATGCATTAAGGTGAAGAACCTTCTGTAGTGCAGCAGCCCCCAGACCCCCCCCCCCCTTTTACTTGCCTGAACCCAATCGTTCCAGGGACGGGGAAGAGAACACCCGCTTCAGTCGCTGGCTTGGGTGCCCATTGGATAGATTGATAGCGGGCAGGAGCCTTCGGCTCCTGCTGCTCTCAATCAAATCCAGTGATAGGAGAGCCAAGGGGAGGGGCCGAGTCCTGCTGTCTGTGTCAGTGGATGCAGCAGCAGGATTTGGGAGCGCGTCCCCACTCATGCTCCCAGGGAAATCGCTTCTCCATGGGGGCACTCGAGAAGAGGAGGAGCCAGGAGCTCCACTGGGGGATCCCAGAAGAAGAGGATCGGGGCCAATCTGTGCAAAACCCTTGCACAGAGGAGGTAAGTATAACATGTTTGTTTTTTTTAAAGAAAAAAAAAAAACAAACCTTTACAATCACTTTAAGTAATATTAAGCCATGTACAACATCTAGTGTTCAGATATTATGTAATCCCACAAAATGGCCACAGGGTTTGCTGTTTAAGTTCTATAGGATGGAGAGTAAATACAGCACCCTGGGGGTTAAGTGGGAGTAAAGCTTCACTCCTTCCTGTGGAGTCATGTGTTCTTCCTGGGGAGAGGAGCCGTCTCTGCAGGGAGAATACTGTGATTATTGCTAGTGGCTAAAGCTAGCTAGGCAATGATCGCTTAAAAAAAATACAACATGCTGGTTGTACCAAGGTTGATCGATCAACCATTTGGGTACAATCAGCCTTCCCATACATAGTTTGAATCTCCTGCTAAACCATCTATGGCCATCTTTAGCGACTGCCCTTGATAGCTGACACTAGAGTGCCAGATTCCTTTGCACGTCTGTCCTGCACATATCTCCTGACTTTTTTCTGTGCAGCCTACAACAAGGGATGGGGTGCCACTTGTGTTGTCCATCAGATGATGAACTAAAAATTGCTCAGCAATTCTGGGATTGCATATAGAGTAAAAACACATACTAGTTGCTTGCATTGTGGCATATTCAGGTGCTGAGCTCTTCATGAGCATTGCAAGTCTGCTGATAGATTTGAATGAAGTAGACTGATCTGATTTTTTTTTTTTTTTTTTTTAACTGTGATAATGAAACATTGTTTTTCTTTTGTTTTCCTATTGAGAAGCGTGATGGCAATAAAAATGAAATTAACACTGATTTCAATTGCATGCTTCAGGCCATTAATTAGTCACGCCATGGTAAAAATCGTATTACATGTAATTATTTGTGTTTCTGCAGACGCTGATTGAACAGATGGAGCAGCGATCTGAGACGATACCAGAGTGAGTATTTTGGTTAACAGAAAGAGGTTGTGCTACATTGCTGTTAGTGTTGTGCTCTTTTTATCCCCATATTTTCTTTAATATCTTAGTTTCATCCAAATGTATTAATCACCACGTCTTGAAGTTTGATCTTTAGCTTAAATGTTTCCTGTGTAACAGATTTCCCATTACTTTTCTGGGGACAACCCAAACTTTGGGATTTTCATAGATAATAGTAAACATGACAAATAGGGGGAATCTCCTTAACAGGGGCACAGACAGCAATGTCAGGGGTTCTAATCCCTCTCCACTCTATCCAAAACGAAAAAAAAGTTTTGCCTTTAGTTATACTTTAAGAATTTATAAATCTAGTATTGCAAAAGGATATTTGCTACAGAACAATAGCAAAAACAATAGATAATAAATCCTATCCTGGTGGGATACCTGACATATAATTTGAGGAATAAAGCACATGTTGCGGAGTGGGATTCAAAGTGGTTCTAAGTTCAAAACATTGAACATAAAATGCATTAAGGTAAATAAATGTCCCACTAATTGTTCTCCAAATCCCCCCCCCCCCGCTTCCCAAAAATATGTACCTGAGCCCTCTCTTTATCCAGCGCTTTCCCCCATCTGCAGCATCACTGCTCTTCCTGGCACTTCTCACAGGATACACAGGCAGCAGTGAAATTCATAGGCTCCAGCTGCTGTCAGTCAAATACTATGAGGAGGGAACGGTGGGTGGCTGAGCCGTGCTGTGTGTGTCTATGGACGCACAACCACACAGGTTCCCTCTCAGCACACCACTTGCTGAGGGGAGCATTCAGAGAAGAGGAGGAGCGGACAGCCATGGGGCACCCCAGGAGAGGAGGTAAGGGACCGTTCTGTGCAATACTGTTCATGTTTTTTGGGTAAAAAAATCCTTTAGAACCACTTTAATGTTGGAAAACACTCAAGCAGCCTATTTGATTTTCTGCCAATTCCCCATATATTATGATCATCATTTAAACCATTGGGTGTCAGGACTGAGAGATGGGATGTAAAGCATCACTATAGCCAGATTACCTTAAGGTATCCGTACAGAAGTCATTTAAAGCCAAATGAAGAGCCAATGCACAGCTTGTTTATTGTCCAATAATCCTATAGAAGAAAACTTTCTTTATCATACATCACGGGACACAGAGTTAGGCTATTATTCCTTATTCCGTTATACACCATCTGTGAATGGAAACTGGTAGACCAAAGGGCTTTAGACAGGAAGTGATCCCCTATATAACCCCTCCCATACAGGAAGTACTTCAGTTTTTTACCAGTGTCTGCAAGGTGGATGGGCACATTTGTTTGAGCTCTCTTGAGCCCCAGGTTTGGAGTCCCAGCAAGGTTCTTAAACGAATCGAGGGATTAACTGATCGGATCCATTTGAAGAAAAGATTATATGCTTAAATAAATGGTACCCGAGCCTTGCAAAGAAGACACAAGGATCCTGAGAAGTTTTGCCTGTAATGTGACCTCTGGGAACTGGGCCCTGCATAGTGGAATCTTGGACACCACAGAGCTAAGGCATTCCTGCAGAGTGCTGTACAGGTCCAAGGGAGTGGATCCTAAAACATGAAAAGGGTACCCAGTCTTTGAAGATCCCCCAAGTGACGGAACCCGGCGTCATGGGTGAAGATTGGGCTTTTAATTTCTAAGGGTGCCCTGTGTCTGGATGGGTAAGTGAGATTCCCTCATAATTTAGTTATTGTAGGGTGCCTCATGTGTGTAACAATCTGTCAGTCTAGCTTAGGCTGAACACCTGTGTAGCGGGGACCGTAGGGGTGGTTTGAGCTGCCTGTTGGTGTTTGGATTGGAGTACCTTGTTTCCTGTTGTCTTGCTGTTTATTCTTATGGAAAATCCGCGCACAGGTGTGCGCCATTGTGCATCTTGGTTCGCCATGGCGCATGTGCGTTCACCAGCGTTCTCGGTTGTTTGTGGCTGTTGGCGGCCATGGCGCATGCGGCTTTGCCACGCAGTACATTGTGAGCACGCAAGCCCACGCATGCGCTGTAGCTCTAGAATGGCACATGAATATTCCTGTGCACTCATGCGCAGAGTCTTCCAGGAGACAACTGTGGGACACAGAGAGGCTCTGTACCCTTTACTTTTAAGCAGTTCATTCCACCTTACCTGGGTCACGTGAGTCACCAGGTGTTGATTGGCAGACTAAGGTGCTTAGCAGGATTGTTGCATAGGGACTTGGTGAGCCCTATTAAAGGGTCTCCCTTCTGGGAGAAATGTTAAACCCAGGTACTTCCTTTTTGTGGCTTGCAATATCTTTAAAAAAGAGGAGCAGGGCTAACACTACAGGGAAGAGCACATCCATGTTGTCAGTAGCTCCTGATGAGCCTAGTCAAACCCCTCGTTTTGTATCCCCTGAGAGTTGAAATTAGATTAATTTGTATCTCCACAGGATGGCACTGTGGATACCAAGGTAAAATTGTGCCACGTCCTAATTAATTGGAAAGCTAGTACAAAACATTGAAGATTGGACTTCATAGGCACACTGATACACAAAGTTTAAAATTGATGATCTTTATTTTAGCAACATATTGCGTGCCTAGCACTTCTTCAGGAGCTTGGGGCATCTATTACACGTGACCACGTGACGTACTGACCACGTGTAATAGATACGCTAAGATCCTGAAGAAGCACTAGGCATGCAACATGTTTAGCTGAGTCACAGTAAGCCACAATTAAATTACATCAAGCTTCTTGAAACTTTTCCTAACCGCTCAGGACGTACTATATATTTCTATTGAGTGCAATTACAGGCAGTCCCCTAGTTATGAACATCCGACTTATGAACGACTCCTACTTACAAACGGAGGGAAACAACAGGAAGTGAGAGGACATCTCCCCCTAGGAAGGGAAATTCACCCCTGTAAGAGATATTATGGGAAAAAGGTGTCTCCACTGATACTTTATCACCAAGGTTTGTTTCCACAACAACCCAAAATTTTTGAAATCCAATTATCATTGGGACAGGAAGTGAGGTGAAATCTTCTGAACAGAAACATAGACAGCAAAACAAACATTACAGGGCTGTTACTCCTTCCCTGTGCTATCCAAAAATCTTAAAAATATTTGTTTTGGCTGAAGCTACACTTAAAAAATGTACCTGTTCCCACTTACAAACAAATTCGACTTATGAACAAACCTACAGTCCCTATCTTGTTTGTAACCCGGGGACCGCCTGTATTGATGTAAATTATCGGTGTTCAATACACTCTGTAGGCATTAATCATTAGCGTGATTTTAGAGTAGTTACTGTTTTTTTTTAAATGTTAAAATAAAGATAATCACTTTTAAACTTTTTGTGTACCTATAAAGTCCAATCTTCAATGTTTTGTACTAGTATCCCCTGAGAGACCAAAGGCTTCCAGGCAATCTGAGCTAGTGTCTGTCTGGTATTGTGACTATAGTCAACTCTGCTGCTTCAGCCTTTATCACCAGGGATGAACTGTCCTCAGCCCTAGCCGGGTTACAGCACAGGATGGCTGGCATGAATTGCCTCCATCCCGCAGGGTGGCAAGAAACGTGACAGATCCCCCTCCCCTGAGCCTCCTAACTTGGAGAGGAATGGGTTGAGGAAGGGGAAGAGCTAAATTCTAAGGTTTTTGGAGAAGGCCAGGCAGATGAGTCTGCTTCTGGGGAATCTGGGTCAGAAGATGTCCAGCTCGTATCAGCCTCAGTCGCAGAGGCTTTTGATCCAGACTCTTACTGAGATGGTTCGTTACCTCCTGTAGAAGTTTCTGAGCCTCCCTTGTCCTCTTTGGGGTCCCTGAAGCCTCCTCGGGCTGCACAGGCTTTTCCCTTGCACCTGCCGTTTGAACAGGCGGTGTATGCCGATTGGGAACATCCTATGAGGTTTTCCCTTTTATAACCCACGGAGGAAAAGTTTGTTAAGAAATGGAGCATGCCAGCCGTAGATGCGACAGTCTCTTCCTTTAACCACTTCCCTATTGACAAATGACGGCCTTGCGGGGGGGTTCATTATCCTGACTGAACGTCTATTCAGGATAATCTGCGATCGCACGCCCGTGGGGGCGAGCATGGCGGCGATCAGTGGTGCCGTGGGTCAACCTGACCCACCACATTACCGACCAAGGTAAAAGGCTTCCATCTGAATACTTTTACCATGTGATCAGCCGTGACCAATCACGGCTGATCACAGTGTAAATAGGAAGAGCCATTTATCGGCTTTTCCTCTGCTCAGATCTGCAGACCTGAGCAGTGGAGAGCAAGTTTGCCGTCCACGTTCCCTTTTCGGACACG
>BLSH010034048.1:177693-193884 GCA_018402905.1 Glandirana rugosa
CCCCCCCCCCCCCCCCCCCCAGGGACAGCATAAGAAGGCCTCCCAGGACCACCAGGGAGAAAATCAGGAGGCCGCCCAGGGACCACCGGGGAGCCCCCCCACTAGACCACCAGGGAAGGGCAATACAGTGCACTGTAGGGATGGCACTCTGGCCATATATGATGCTTGCCAGTGCCATCCCTAACAGTGCTATATGCACCAGTGCCCACCATTGCCACCTATCAGTGCCCAGCTGTGCCACCAATCAATGCCACCTATCAGTGCCGCCTATGAGTGCCCATCAGTGCCGCCTATCAGTGCCGCCTATCAGTGCTGCATATATGTGCACCATCATCAGTGCCAATCTGTACTGCCTCATCAGTGCCCGTCAGTCTAGCCTCATCAGTGCCCATCAGTGTAGCCACATCAATGCCCGTCAGTGAAGGAGAAAATGTACTAATACCAAGTATTGTGACAGAAACCAAGAAAAAATTTTTTTTTTTTTTTTTCAAAATTTTCGGTCTTTTTTTTTTTGTAGCGCAAAAAATAAAAACCGCAGAGGTGATCAAATACCACCAAAAGAAAGCTCTATTTGTGGGAACAAAATGATAAAAATTTTGTTTGGGTACAACGTCGCACGACCGCGCAATTCTCATTCAAATCGTAACCGCACTGAAAGCTGAAAATTGGTCTGGGAGGGAAGGGTTTTAAGTGCCTGGTATTGAAGTGGTTAAACAAGAATTTAAAGTGGATGTAAAATGGAAAAAAAAAATGTAATTAAGACTTCTGGCTAGTAGAGTATAGGATGTCATGTGGCCCAGTCTTGCCACAAAGAGTTAATCCAGCTCTGAGCAATCCTCCTATCTTTTTTTCAGTAGGAAAAAACATACACAGAGAAATATGTGACTGTTTCTTCCCCCATGTTGTGACTGACAGGTCATATCCTTATCTCATGCACAGAGCAGAAGAAGCCTCACTCCCCCCCCTCCAGCTCTCCCGAGATTGGCTGCTCCACACCTCAGCATGATTGGGCATGCTGCAGAGGTCATGTGGTGACTTTCGTGAGTTTCGACAGGATGTTTCTCAAAACTCAGGAATAGAGTATGAGAGTGTAGAGGTGGGTGGGAAGACTTGTGACATCACGACTCCACCCATTGAGCTCCAGCAAAGTAACCCACCCACTGATTCCGGAGTTTTGCAAGGCTGCTACTGCTGAAGGGGTGACATTTGCAAGGTAGGGATACATGCAGGAGGCTTGCATGTGTATATATACGTTGGTACTGTACCATTAGTTTATACTGGGTCAGTGGTGGGTTTACATCCACTTTAACTTGTCCAGTGGATAACGCATAGGGCTTGAAAGACCCTGTCGACAAGAAACTGGAGTCACTATTAAGGGCTTCCTTTTCTTTGTCCAGTTCAGCTATTCAGCCAGCTGTCGCAGCAATTGGAGTCTGCCAGTCCTTAAAGGATGAGGTCAGATGGCCTGATGGGCCTAACCAGGAGGATGATCCTGCTGAAAACAGGGCAGATATTCCTCGAGCACTGTGTTTTGCTGTAGATGCCTTAAAATGATTCTATACAGCAAGTCTCTCATTTGGCTCTCCTGTCTGTACACATGCACAGACTTGTGTGGCTTAAGAACTGGTCAGCCAAGCTTCCCTGTAAGAAGCTATTGACAGGGTTCCCCTTCCATGGGGAATGGTTGTTTGATGAGGAACTGGACAAATCTATCCAAAAGGTTTCCTGAGGGATGTTCTTTTCTTCCTGTGAAAAGAAGGACCAGGCGTCCCTTGTTTAAAACCTCGGGGACTTCCTCAGGTATTTCAGCGCCAAAGCTGTTCCGCCACCAACAGGATGCTAGGGCCAGGGCCAGAGAAAAACCCTGGGTCCAGAATTCTTCTAAACCCGACACCAAGCCCTACTCTATCGGGTGGGGGCAAGGCTGATTCAATTTGCGGACATTTGGAGAACAGTGATGCAGGACAAGTGGGTCACCTCAACAGTGTTACAATCTGGAATTATGGCATTTTCTTCCTCTGAGGTTTCTAAGATTCAGTGTTCCTGCGGATCCTCCAAAAATAAACCTATTGTTTCAAGTACTAGAGCAGCTAGTGCAGCAGGGATTGATCATACAGGGCCCTGTGTCCGAAAGGGGCACAGGGTTTTTTTCAAACCTGTTCACAGTTCTAAAATCAAATGGGAACATAAGGCCAATTTTGGACCTAAGATCCCTGAACCAACATCTGTTAATCCCATCCTTCCAGATGGAGTCAGTCCGCTCTGTAGTAGCCTCGCTCCAGATGGGGGACTTCTTAGCCTTCATCGAAATCAAGGATGCGTATTTACACGTACCTATTTTTCAACCTCCTCAGAGGTTGCTTTGATTTGCAGTAGAGAAATGTAATGTCCACTGCCCTTTGGGCTTGCCACAGCACCCTGTTTTTTTTTTTTGTTTTTTTACAAAGGTCCTAGCACCAGTACTGGGTCTTCTAAGGGCCCAGGGCATCTTGGTGCTCGGATACTTGGACGACCTCCTGCTCAGAGATCACTCACTACAGGCCCTGGAACACAGCATAGCCTGCACAGTGCGGTATTTAGAAAACCTGGGCCTAAGCTGGTGGTTGCAGGATCAGAACCTGCGAGGGGGAAGATCCTTCCTCCCGGTGTCTTGGAGAGTATTGATCACAGACACTAGTCTCTTGGGCTGGGGAGCGACCCTGGAGGGGCTTACAGCTCAAGGAAGATGGTCAAGGGCAGAGCAGAGCCTGCCCATCAACATCCTGGAGTTGCAGGCGCTACGCCTGACCCTACGGTACTGGACAGTGCAGCTTCAGGACTGCCCCATCAGGTTTCAGTCCGACAGTGCCACTGCAGTGGCCTATATCAACCACCAGGGTGGTACCAGGAGCCGTTCAACTCAGAAGGAGATGAACCACATATTAACCTGGGCAGAGGGACATGTGCCTGTTTTATTGGCGGCACATATCCCGGGGGGTAGAGAACTGGAAGGCAGATTATCTCAGATCTGCCCGGGGGAATGGTTTCTACACCTAAACGTGTTTCGCTAAATCTGCCAGCGTTGGCGATGGCCAGAGGTCGATCTATTGGCATCCAGGTTCAACAATAAGCTACAGCAGTTTATGTCCTGAACAAGGGATTCCCCTGGCATTCGGAGCAGATGCTCTAGTAGTCCCATGGAGCCAGTTCTCCCTGGTTTATGCTTTCCCCCTGATCCCTCTCCTTCCACATTTGTTGCGCAAGATTTGGAGAGAGGGGGTTCCAGTCATCTTGGTGGCATCAGCCTGGCCCAGAAGGTCCTGGTTCCTAGAGATCGTGAGATTGGCAATAGACGGGCCATGAACGCTTCCAGGCCGCCCTGATCTACTGTCTCAAGGTCTTATATTCCACCCCAATTTACTGTGTCTAAATTTGACGGCATGGCTATTGAAGCCAGGGTGTTAAAGGATTGTGGCATCTGGGGACCGGTGGTGCCTACCCTAGTGAATGCCAGAAAGCCGGTCACTAGGAGGATCTATTATAGGGTTTGGAAAGCTTATTATATTGCTTGGTGTGAAGCCGGAAAATGGCATCCTCGGAAATACGTGATTAGGAGAATTCTCTTTTTTTTTTTCTCCCGTCGGCTGTGGAAATCAGATTGGCTTTGAGTACAATCAGGGGTCAGATTTTGGCCTTGTCATTATTTTTCCATGGGCCCTTAGCCTCCCATTTACTGATCTGAACCTTTATGCAGTGGGTAACTTGTTTTTTCTTCCCCCCATTAGGTAACCTATGTGTCCTTGGGACTTAAACCTGGTGCTGTCTGTGTAACAAAAACGTAAATAGTTATGGGTGTCCTACGATGGCCGGAAGGACCCCTAACATTGTAATTTCATGTGCCACGTCCCAATATAAGACAATTGAATGTTTTATGAAACAAAGGAAAATGGACTTTATCGGCACGTACACAGGTATTGAATAAAAACAAATTTATTTAAGTAATTTTAAGAATCAAGACCATATATGGTATTCACAAACAGTATCCAACATGCATAGAATTACCCTAAGTTACCACCAAGTTATACAGGGGTCCTCGTGGGACATAATTTGGTACATATAGCAGTGCACACAATGCATCATCGGTTTGTATAATAATTGCCCACAGAGGAAAGTTCCACTTGATTATCTTGGTGCGGGTTATTTGTTCCGTTGATTCTGGCTCAACATGTTTCGCGACTCAGGGTCGCTTCCTCAGGAGCTCAACTTTCTATTTTAAAGATGTAGATATAGACATACATTAATGCATATTATTAAAAACAGCAATCCTTAGAAAGCATTAACATGTGCTTACTCACTTGCGCCAGCGGAAATAACAGACGTTCACCCCAATGTTCCACCAAGAGGGGATTCGTCCGTCCTCGACCTCACCTCAGCCGTGAATTGTTGAGCATGGGGACACATATGTACAAACTAAACATGACAGGGGTATACCAATTAGTATAGGTAGGTGGGTATTGGTTGTATAGGTAGCCACGCTTAGGTTTACTAACAACCACAAACGTGCACTTACATGTCACTTGTTAATGTGGCTTCTCAAATCACCACGCATACAAATGTATAAGGGTAACTACGAAGGTCCACGCCCACTCTCTTTAAGGAGTTTTGCCAACCACCATCCAGTAAAGGCCTGAGTGATATCAGGGTATCTACATAATTAAATATGTTGTATAAAACAAAACAGGATGGTACTAGATTTTATACAACATATTTAATTATGTAGATACCCTGATATCACTCAGGCCTTTACTGGATGGTGGTTGGCAAAACTCCTTAAAGAGAGTGGGCATGGACCTTCGTAGTTACCCTTATACATTTGTATGCGTGGGGATTTGAGAAGCCACATTAACAAGTGACATGTAAGTGCACGTTTGTGGTTGTTAGTAAACCTAAGCGTGGCTACCTATACAACCAATACCCACCTACCTATACTAATTCGTATACCCCTGTCATGTTTTGTTTGTACATATGTGTCCCCATGCTCAACAATTCATGGCTGAGGTGAGGTCTAGGACGGACGAATCCCCTCTTGGTGGAACATTGGGGTGAACGTCTGTTATTTCCGCTGGCGCAAGTGAGTAAGCACATGTTAACGCTTTCTAAGGATTGCTGTTTTTAATAATATGCATTAATGTATGTCTATATCTACATCTTTAAAATAGAAAGTTGAGCTCCTGAGGAAGCGACCCTGAGTCGCGAAACATGTTGAGCCAGAATCAATGGAACAAATAACCCGCACCAAGATAATCAAGTGGAACTTTCCTCTGTGGGCAATTATTATACAAACCGATGATGCATTGTGTGCACTGCTATATGTTCCAAATTATGTCCCACGAGGACCCTGTATAACTTGGTGGTAACTTAGGGTAATTCTATGCATGTTGGATACTGTTTGTGAATACCATATATGCATATATGGTCTTGATTCTTAAAATTACTTAAATAAATTTGTTTTTATTCAATACCTGTGTACGTGCCGATAAAGTCAATTTTCCTTTGTTTCATAAAACATTCAATTGTGTAACAGAAACAACCATTTGAGCCTATCAAGGAAATGTCATTTAGTCTTGCTGTCACACAAGCTAGCCTTCCTGATGGCCATCACCTCAGCTATAAGGGTGTTGGAGTTGGTGGCCCTTTTGTGCAGGTAACCATACTTGATCCTTCACCACAACAAGGTCGTGTTATGACCTGTTTCATCCTTCTTGCCTAAAGTGGTGTTGGCCTTTCATTTTAATCAGTACATTTTTCAGACTCTCTTTGTTTTACCAGAAGGACCCAAGAAGGGCTTCCATTGCCCATTGGGTCCGCTAACTGGTCATACAGGCCTACAGTCTGAAATGTAAGGCTCTTCCCTTCAGGGTGAGAGCTCATTCTACCATGGGTGAAGGAACCACCTGGGCTTTTCGCCATCAGGTATCTCTGGCTCAGATTTGTAAGACTGCCACCTGGTCTTTAGTGCATACGTTCACAAAATTTTATCAAGTGGATATTCGAGCAGCTGAGTTTCGGCAGCAGTGTGCTGCGGGCTGCCGTATAGGGTCTGATGGCTATTTGTTTTGGCAGGGTGTCTCCTTCCTCTCAAGGCTATTGCTCTGGGATGTCCCAGTAAGTAAGGAATAATAGCCTAACTCTGTTTTCCGTCATGTACTCAAAGAAAAGGTAAGTATGATGAAAAAATCCTATTTTTCCTTTTTTGGCTACCTTTTGCTATCATTGGTATATTACACAAACCAATAGGCTGTATAGCAAGGTCAGTTATATGTGAAATATCTCCATTTCTGTACTGATATAGAAACCTTTTCATACCTAGTCACCAATGTTCAAAGAAACCTGCAGTGAGAGAAATATAGATTCGGACATTGCTGACCTAAGATTGATAGCTTCCAAGCTATCTCTGGCTTTAAAATCTGCAAGATTAAAGTTTTGACGTGATTGTAAAGTCTCGTGTTTTTTTTTTTTTATTATTATTATTTTAATAACAAATATGTTATACTTACCCACGCTATGCAGTTGGTTTTGCATAGAGCAGCCCAGATCCTCCTCTTCTTGGGTCCCTCTTCGGCGCTCCTGGCCCCTCCTGTTGAGTGCCCCCACAGCAAGCGGCTTGCTATGGGGTTCCCAAACTGAGTCACAGCTCCCTGTGTCCATTCAGACACAGAGCCGTGACCTGCCCCTGTCCCCTCTTTCTCCTTATTGGCTGACTGATTTTGATTGACAGCAGTGGTAGCCAATAGCGCCTTGCTGTGTCTCAGCCAATGAAGCTGGGAGTCCCAGGCAGCTTACACACTCCTGCAACATTGCTGGATAAATATGGGCACAGGTAAGTATCAGGGGTGCTTAAGGGGGCTGCTGCACACAGAAGATTTTTTTTATCTTAAAGTGGATGTAAAAATGATTCATGAAATTTGAGCTGGGCACATATATCTGCAGAGTTTTCTTATCTCTCTTCAAAGCTCTGTGTCTCATAGCTTTGTCCCGCTCCGTTCCTCTGTTATCAGCCTGATAACTTTTGACAAGCTCTCTGAGACCCGGAGATAGAAGTGTGTGTCGGAGGAAGTTGCTATAAATAGATTAGTACACTGCTAAACTATACACAAGCAAGCTCTGCATGTGTGAGGAGGGGGTGTGTGCCTTTCTTCCAATCTCACAGTGTCTAGCAATGATCCCCTCCTACAGGGGAACCAGGAAGAGAAAATTCTAACAGAACGTGCACTTGCTAAACAGTGTATCAAGGTGAAGACAGCAGATATACATGTAAAACTTGTATAGGGATATTTGTTTCATCCCTGTGTATCATCTGAGGCTGTTCACTTCACTGGGTATATGGAGGGTTTACGTCCACTTTAATGCATAGAATACATTAAGATAAAAAAACCTTCTACCTTTACAATCCCTTTAAGGGATAACATTTGACCCCCTTATTTGTATGTGTTCAAGGTGAGAGCCTTGAGGCACTGGAGGTTCAGGAAGGAGGTGTATTGTAATGGAGTTCTATCACTAGGCTGAATACACCACTATGTAATGTATGAAACAATTCACACATGTTTAAGTCTCTGGATATAGTGCTGGCGACAATAACACATTCACACACAGTTTAATTTTAAAAGAATGAAAAATATTTACTTATCTTAGTACAGAAATAGCAGTTTCACTATTTTTTTTTAAATCAAGTCCTTTGCTAGGCCCATGGTTTGCAGCCATGTCTCACAATGCAGATTACTGAGTTTGATAGTAACGGCATGCCATCCCCTATGGATCCATCTCCCTCAGTACAGCTCTGACTCTTTTAGCCACAGTTCACGCTGCTGCAACTTGTCATGTGACTTGAGAGTTAAAAGTCGCAGGACAAGTTGCGCCCCATTAACGGCAATGAAAACCATTCTAATCGGTGCGACACAAGTCGCTCTGACTTGCATTGACTTCTGTTAAAAAAGTTGTATGCAAGCCGCAATGAGGTCACGCCGGGATGTCGGATTCAGAGTCGCGCTACTTTGAAGCCACGGCAGTGTGAACAAGGGCTAATGGTGTTCAAAACAATGACCTAAGAGTTTATACTCCTACCTTCTAAATTGGAGACGTTCCGGATGCTTAACCACTTCCCTACCGCCGTATACAGAATGATGGCCGGGAAGTGGTTCTGTTATCCTGATTGGGCGTCATATGACGTCCAGCAGGATAACAAGCTGGCACACGGCTGCAGGGGCGTGCAGCGCGGCGATCGGTGGTGTGGTGTGTCAGTCTGACACACCTCATTTCTGTTTGTGGTAAAGAGCTTCTCTCAGAAGTAGGGATGCACCGAAATTTCGGCATCAGAAAATTATCGTCATTTTCTGCCAAAATCTGTGTTTTCGGTATCAGCCGAAAAAAAAAAAAAAAAAACAGGCCGATACCGAAAAGGGGGGATGGGTACCATCCATTGCGGGGGGTAGGTGTGCATCACATACCCTGCAATGGATGTGGGAGATTAGAAGATTCACAATGCACAGAGCATGCTGCTTGTACGAGCCGCACTGTGCATGAAACTGAGCTAATTACACTGGAATGCAGAGAGAGAGAGAGAGAGAGAGAGAGAAAGCTGTCAGATCTTCAAGTTGATGTCGGAGGTGGACGGGACCAAACAGCTATCAAACTCCAGCCAATGGGACAGGGGCTGGGCGGCTGTTAGCTGTTCAGCCCCGCCCACCTCCGATCTCAGCGTGAAAATCTGACCTCTCTGACCAAGTGGCATCACCAATCAGCACTGGATATCAATGCCACCTATCAGCGTCAATCAGTGCTGCCTGTCAGTGCCCAGGCACAGGTAGGTAGGCTGCATATGACCATTGTATATAAAAATATAAATATTTTTTAAAAACTGTCAGTTTCGGTACCAAAATTTCCACTCGATGCATCACTAGTCAGAAGCGCTTTACCACGTGATCAGCTGTGACGAATCATTGCCATCCAGGACAGCCAGGAAGCCCAACCAGGGACCACCTGGGAAGCCCACCCAGGACCACCATATATGGCAAACCCCTGCCAAAAGGGATGGCACTTGGTGCCCATCTGTGATGCCCGCCAGTACCTCCCTAGCAGTGCTGCCCACCAGTGCCACCTATCAGTGCCCACTAGTGCCACCTATCAATGCCACCTATCAGTGCCCATCAGTGCCACCTATGAGTGCCCATCACTGCTGCATATAAGTGCCACCTCTCAGTGCCTGTCAGTGCTGCTTATACGTGCCCCATCATTGCCACCTAATCAGTGCTGCCCATCACTGATGGCGAAAACTTGCTTATTTACAAAGTTTTGTAACAGAAACAAAGAAAATGTTTTTTTGTTTTTTTCTTTTTAAATTTTCAGTCTTTTTTTATTTGTAGCACAAAAAATAAAAACCCCAGAAGTGATCAAATACCACCAAAAGGAAAGCTCTATTTGTGGAAAAAAATGATGAAAATTTTGTTTGGGTACAACGTTGCATGACTGCGCAATTGTCATTGAAAATGCAACAGTGCTGAAAGCTGAAAATTGGTCTGGGTGGGAAAAGGGGTAAGGTGCCTGGTATTGAAGTGGTTAAACTGAAACTTGGCAAAAAAAATAATGGTATTTATAGTGCATTTAGTCACTAGCGCTACTGTGCATTTTTCTTTTCTTGTATTCTGCCTGTTATTAACTATTGGTCCTGCCAGTAAATCTGTTGATTTTTCACTTCTTGTAACAAGCCAAGCTGGCAGTCGGAGGGGTTAGAAGAAGCCATATAATATGGCTTAAAGCTGAACCCTATGGGAATTTAAAAGCCCAACTGCAAGCATTACCTACTTGTTTGTCTAGGCTCTAGGGGGACCGGATAAAGCATCTATCTGATCCTCCACACTTGCTGGTTCCTCTGCATTGCTAGACTGGTCCCTGAAGCCTCTCCTTACCTGCACTACAGTGGTCCCAGGTCCTCAGATGTAATCAACACTGATGCAGCCATAGCCCTGTGTTGGATGCAAGGGCTCTGAGGAACTGTCCACTGTCAGAACGTAGGAAAATGCTTTTTTTTTTTCTGGGGGACCAAAGGATCATATAAGTAAAACATCTTTTCCCACCCCCTATACAGAAACAAACTGTGGGTGGAGCCCCTCAAGGGAGTACTTTTAGGTAAAGAGGTTTAAAGCCCAACTCTGGGAAAACTAAAATTGTTAGTTTAAGTTTGGTCTCAACCTTTTTTTTTTTTTTTTAACATTTTAGAACTTCAATAGGTCAGCAGTGGCAGCGTTCATATTTTGTTGGTGCAAGTTACCTTTCATGGTATTTATTTTGCATATTTTATTTGGTTTATGTATATTGCTTTGGTTATAGATCTATTGTTTAACCTACACAAAAATATCACTTTGCTAATGTGTTTCAGTGATTCCTTCTTGCTTTTTTTTTTCTGAATATCCTTTTTTATCTTTTATAATATGTAATAGATACCAGCTGCTTCTTGCTGAAATACATCAATGCTACTTAGATCAGCGAGAGAACTTGCTTAGTCCAAGTATCACCAGCACAATCACAGATCTCACCAGCCAGAACAACAGGGATCACTGTGCTTTGGTAAGTGTATGATATTAATGACTGCTTTCTGACTCTTGCTGGTGTACAGGTAGCCCTAATCCGCTATCTGATCCGCTAACATGACTTTGGCATTACCTGCTGCCTGTGTATGGTTTTGTTAGCTTCTGTTTCATCTAACCCGTATTATAGATTTATTACGGTATACAGTTAGTTCCATATATATTTGGAAGCAGGCACCATTTTCATACTTTTGGCTCTGTATGCCACCAGAATATAATTAAAACAAAACAATCCAAAAGAATTTGAAGTGCAGACTTTCAGATTTAATTCAGATTTGAACATAAATATCCAGAACAAATTTTAGGAACTGCAACCATTTTTATACACAGTGCCCCCATTTTCAGGGGCTCAAATGTAATTGGACAAATGAATATAATCATAAAATGTTCATTTTTAATATTATTTTGAGAATTATTTACTGGCAATCACTGCCTGAAGTCTGGAACCCATGGACATTACCAAAGACTGGGTTTCCTTCTTTCTGATGCCTTGCCAGGCTCTAACTGCAGTTGTCTTCAGTTGTTCTTTGTTTGTGGGTCTTTCTGCCTTTAGTTTTGCCTTCAGCAAGTGAAATGTATGCTCAATTGGGTTGAGATCAGGTGATTCACTCACCCATTGCAGAATATTCCACTTCTTTTCCATCAAAAGCTCCTGGGTTGCTTTTGCAGTGTGGTTTGGATCAAGGTGCATCTGTACTGTGAAGCGCCATCCAATCAACTTTGCTGAATCTGGGCTGACAGTACATCTCTAAACACTGCAGAATTCATCCGGCTGCTTCTGTCACATCATCAATAAACACCAATGACCCAGTGCCACTGGAAGCCATGTATGTCCATGCCATCACGCTGCCTCCACCATGTTTTACAGATTATGATGTGTGCTTTGGATCATGAGCTGTTCCAAGCCTTCTCCACACTTTTTTCTTCCTGTCATTCTGATACAGATTAATCTTGGTTTCATTCATCCAAAGAATGCTTTTCATAACTGGTCTGACTTTTTTAGATGTTTTCCGGCAAAGTTTAATCTGGCTTTTCTATTCTTCAGGCTTATGAATTATTTGCACCTTGTGGTGGACCCTCTGTATTTGCTCCCATGAAGTCTTCTCTTGATTGTAGACGTTGACAATGCTACTCCCACCAGTGCATTCTTCTTTCCTCAGAATGTACCAAACTGTTGATTTGGCCACTTCTAATGTTGCTGCTATCTCTCTGTTGGATTTGTTTCATTTTTGAAGCCTTACAATGGCCTCTTCCACTTGCATGGACAGCAATGAATGCTTGATGTAGGTTCACAGCAATAGATTACAAATACCACACTTAAAATCAACTCCAGACCTTTTACCTGCTTAATTGATGAAGAAATAACGAAGGAGTAGCCCACATGGCCATGAAACTGCTTTTGATTCAATTGTCCAATTACTTTTGTGGTTACTTTACATGTGGTTGGCTATTCTTAAGATTTGTAGTTCCTAAACACTTCCTCTGATTTGGATGTACATACCCTCAAATTAAACCCAAGAGTGTACACTTTCAGCCCATACCCATTCTAGAACTATAGCTTGAATATGTTTTTGTAAATACCTGGACAAAAAAAACTAAAATTGTGCCTGTGTCCAAATATAAATGGACCTAACTGTATATGTCCATAACAGCTGCATTCTATATATTTTTTAGGTGCGGAGTGGCTGTGCGTTCATGGTCCATGTATGTCAGGATGAACACCAACTTTTCAATGAGTTTTTCACCAAACCAACACCAAAATTGGAGTATGTGGTAAATTTGTATATATTATATAAGACATTGTTAGATATAAATATTCACTTAGCATATGCTGTTTTTGTTCCATCATTCAGTGAGTCCTCTCACAAGTCCTCCAGTGAGCCTGGAATTGTATATGCTTGGTGAAAGCACAGCTTGTGAGTGCTTTCCTAAGACCAGCAATAGCAAGAGGAATGCAGAGGCGGACATGCGTCTTCCCCCCCACCCCATATTCCTCTTGTCATTGCTTGTCTCAGGAAAGTTTTTGCAGCTATGATCAGCCATCTCCTTCATAGCTCTTGTTGGATCGGTTGTGGCAGGAGGGGAGAGGCAGCTTAGACCTCATAACTAGGGGTTAAACGAAAGCATTTAGAAACATGGGACAAAGTACTACTTTATAATGATATGCCTTCGTTAACCACTTGAATACCAGACACTTTCACCCCCTTCCTGTACCCAAGTTACATTTTTATCATTTTTTTTTCAGTCAGATCTTTCTATTTGTGGTATTTAATCACCACTGTTTTTTATTTTTTATTTTTTTGCTATATAAAAAAAATGAAAAAATACTGAAAGTTTTGTAAAAAGAAACACACTTTTCTTAGTTTCAGTTATAAAATTTTGCAAATAAATAATCTTTCTTCATAAATCAAGGCCAAAATGTATTCCGCTACATTTCTTTGGGAAACATAACCCAGATCAGTGTATATTATTTACTCGGTTACTCTGCCCATCTCATTTCTCAAGGGCCTAAAATGCCAGAACAGTACAAATACCTACAAAATAACTAATTTTCAGATCTTAGACACCCCAAGTTATTTAATAAGAGGCATGGTGGGTTTTTGAAGTTGTAATTTTTTGCAACGATTCTTTTGGAAAATTAAGAAATTAAATATTTATTTTTTTTCCTCACATACTGTCACGGTGGCGGTGATTAGGGACACTGACTAGTGACAGTATAATTACTATTTATTTTTTTTACATACTGTTATCAGAGCAGTACAGTCTCACCATAGTGACTCTATATAGCTCTGGGGAGGTGATCAGGATTTGTTTTACACTATGATTCCATATTACAGTGATGAACACTGTATAACCACTTCAGCCCCGGAAGGATTTCCCCCTTTAGGACCAGAGCACTTTTTGAGATTCGGCACTGCGTTGCTTTAACTGACAATTACGCGATCGTGTGACTTTGTACCAAACTAAACTGACTTCCTTTTTTCCCACAAATAGAGCTTTCTTTATTCATCGGTTTTGGCCGATATACATTCTTCCTCATATTTTTGGTAAAAAAAAAAATCGCAATCGGCGTATATTGATTGGTTTGCGCAAAAGTTGCTGCATTTACGGACTATGAGAATTCATTTATGGGGTTTTTATTTTTTTTAATGTTTTACTAGTAATGGTGCCCCTCTGTGATTTTTAGTGGGGCTGCGACATTGCGATGGACATGAAAAGAATGAGGCTGGACAGCCGCACACTGAATCCAATCTTGTAATTTTATTGATGCCAAAAAGGTGCAAGTACAGATAGGCGAACCACAAGTCCCAGCTTACATGTTTCACACCTTGGTCTGGTGCCACTTCTTCTAATACAGAGGAAATAAGAGCTTTTAGAGTTAATTATGAGAGCAGAGAGGAGAAGTTACAAGAGGAAGAGGGAGGGGGGAGTGGAAGACAGGCACACAGGAGTTAGGAGAGCTGGGAGGGACATAGCCTGCATAGACTAGTGCTCTCAAGATAAGCAATATACAAGGGGAGTCCGTGGGTGGGTGGGGGGGGGGGGGGGGGGAAGTCATGACCTGGCATTATCAAACAGATATTTTATGGGATACAGAGGGATAATTTAAAAAGCAAAAGCACCATGCTGCTAATTGCACATTAAAGAGACAGGAGCAGCATTTTTCTGGGTTAACAAACGCTTTAAGGATTTAGTTGTCAGGCACTTTGAACTCCTGTTGAAAGACAAGAAAACAGGTGCACGGAATCCCCTTTAAAAACCAAGTAGCGTTTATTGATACAATAAAAAAGGCACACTTACATTGAATCAACTCTATGTAAGCAAGAGGTGCAGAGACCAAGAAGTAACACAAGCAAGGTTGTATGCAGCATCTGGCATTCCCAAAGCTGGCGGGGGGACAGTACCGTGTTTCAAAGGTGTTTGGTTTTTGGTCAAACTTGCCCTCTCACTATAGCAGAATATATAGTGTTGGGATGGATAAAGTTTGTGCTCGGCGTAAAGCTGGCATCGGGATCACGCAGCACTAACGTGTCCAATTTTGGAGATGAGCAACAAAAACAGGCCTAAGAAATGTGTTTTATATACAATTTGATCGTAAATATTATCTCTAATCATACAGGGAAGATGGCATTGAGAGCAGATTTTAACTCTTGTTTGTCCGTATATTGTGTTCTCATATTCGGAAAACCCACATAACCTATATAGACCACATAAAGAGGGTTTTCCGAGTACAGTTACACATTTGGATGATGGCACTTTTAAACACCATATCACTATCCATTGTATATTGTGTTCTGGACTCAAAAAGAATAAGTCGAAAACCTTGTTTTATAAAGTGTATACCTAATAAATATTCAAAGATATAATGGCTAAAAATGTAATAAATGAACTCCTGTTGAAGGCATCCTTTGCTCTCGCTAGTCCTGTCTTACAACTGGCCATAATGACTAGGGTTCTATGCCCCATGGGGTCCTCCTTAAATATAACTCCTTATAACTAACCTTTTTTTAGTTCTACTCCAGACCTTTGTAGCTCAACATTTTCACAGCGTGGAACAAACAGATCCCTTCTCTGAATCTCCCACTACTTCAATCTAGCCAGGCAAAAACCTCCCTAGCATAGTGGATTTCCAACTCAGCTCAAGAATCCAGAAAATCATTCCTCCCCTCTCCCTGGGAGGTGGTAATGATGGATTCCTGTCCAGCTGGGGTCTGATCTACAATTCCCTCGCTGACCAGGGCACCTGGTCCCCACAGGACTTGATGCTCCCCATAAATATTGTGGAATGTAGAGCCATAAGACTGACTTTCCCTCACTGGACCCCTCTTTTATGTGGTCACCCAGCAAAGGATAGGGTCTGACAATGCCGTAGCTGTGGCCTATATAAACCAATTATCCCTTTGGCAGAGAATCCTGATGTAACACTCTTGGTCATCTACACACTGGGGATAAAAAATTGGCAGCAGGATTTCCTGAGTCACCAACACCTAGACTGAGGCGTGGTCCCTTCATCCTGAGATCTTCCTGATGCTCCATTATAAATGGATAACACCAGATGTGGACACAATGGCCTCCATATTCAGGAAAAATACCTACCAGGTTAGTGACCAAATCTACAGATTCCCTGGCCTTTGCGATTGATGCCCTGGTGATTCCTTGTACTGCGCAGCCTATACCAGTGTGTAAGTAAAAGAACCTTGCCCCTAGTGGTTCTAGGATGTATTGCCACACTATTTCACTGTTAGTAGTTAAATAGGTAAAAACGAAGTCCCGTTCCAAGAAAATGAATGTGTGACCATATCCGACGCGTCATGTTCCTTAGTGGTCCCGTAGTTAGCGTTTCCGGTCCCTTAGACATCTAAACCAGTGATTGGACCATCCATAAAAAGGACTTATACCTCCGGTAACACAGGTGTAGACCACAATAGGTAAATATTACCTCGTAGTCCTTCTAGAGTCCTACTTCCCTGGTGCGGAGTCAGATCCACAACCACTGAGTCCTTTAGGACGACGGTTAAAAAATAGGGGTCACACATCTACTGGTTCTCACAATGTAGTCCTAAGAGACGGT
>BLSH010034048.1:195985-210935 GCA_018402905.1 Glandirana rugosa
CTTGTCCTGCCCCCCCCCCCCCCCCCCCCCCCGAGACGTGAAACACGTTGGCTGTCATGACCCATCAGGGGTCCTGTTCGTGTCTTCATGTGATACATTGATCTGCCTTTAAAACTCTTCAATAAAGCGGTGTGTTTTTGGAAGTGCGGCTGTCCAGGAATTTCTTCATCCTACATTGCAAGCACAGCTAAGCCAGCACCCAACCTGAGTAGCAGCTGGTGATTACTGGTGATTAGCAGGCAAAGCTTGGAGCAGTTTCCTTTTCTCTCTCTTGGCAGATGAGCCTTGGCCTCTTCCAAACAGGCAAGACCTCCTGTCACAAGGCCTTTTGTTCCACCCTACTTCTCAGGGCTGTTGAAAGCCAGAAGTGAGCCGCTTTAAGAGGTGGTACTAGGGAGTCACCTGCCTTGCTGTCCAAAGGGTGCAGGCTCAGCATAAACATATGAGCAAAAAAAGGGAAATTGGACGGCAGCACTCCATTAAAACGCCTTTATTGTATCATGAAGAGTTAAAATCCATAAACAGCAGAAAAAGGGATAAAAAGCAGCTAACGCATTTCACGCCGCCTTTGACGCTTAGTCATAGCTGTATAACCCCAAATGAAATCCAAATATATGTACAATTAATATAAAGCATTCAATTGAACATGCAGATTAAGTCCAAGATCAGGTGTGGTATGAAGACAATGTATAATTAGAGGCAGTGCGGAGGCGAATCTCATATCAGACTTCAATGAAATGAACTCCTTAGGGTCATCACAGGTATTGAAAAGCTTCTTGGTCCATATGAACTTCTTTGTATTTATATATGTCTTGTGATACATGGGTCCCACCGCACAGGCTCTAAAGAAGAAAAGACAAATAAATCGATATACACAATCTAGTGGATATTTATGTGATAAAAACATAAACAAAAATACACGAGTATAATGCACAATGAATGCGCAGTATCATTAAATTTGTGAAGATATATGTAAAAACATCCAATAAAGACAATGCATGTGTATATAAATATATACTGATGAAAAACAAAAACATCTTATAAAATCGTGTCTGTGAATATATGGGACCCTGATAAGAACTTAAAAGAGCATGTATATATTTGCAATCAAAAACGGGTGTCAACCAATGCACAGGCTAAATCCCAGCATGTCTCAGCAGGTTACATTTTGGGGGAGCAAAACTTCCACTCATCTCATCTAGGCAAGCCAAGCAGAAGTGGGAGCAGATTAAAAAAAAAGTGAGAGAGGAGGAGGGAGGAACAAAATCTGAACTTCCCTTTTTGGGGTGGATTTGCTCTTTATTCAAGCAAACATTGTGGTTCTCCTGTTGAACATTTCAGGTCAGAAAATTAGTTGTTGCTCAGATGTCATGTCCTGTTAGCAATGTCTTTTATAGTGTGGGGCTCAAATGTCGCACATTAACATGGCATAAATCGGTACTGATGTAGAATTGGTGATCAGATGAGCCCGAAAATCTATAACCATAGAGCCAAGTCCAGCTGTAAAACAGTATTTGAGGGGAAGGATATGCCCGACTTCAGGCTCCCAGGCTCTAGTTGAACAGTCAGACCAAAGCCTCGTACACACGATGCGACGATCGTAATACCGAATGTCCAAAGTTGTATGTCTGTTGTTGTGTCTCGCGTACTGACATGCACTAAGCGATCGTGCGACCAAGCCTTACGTGGTGACGTGCTACGAGTGTATAAAGAGGAAGTTCAGGGGAATGTTATTTGTGAATTGGGAACATAGGTTTACACGAACGGACACTTCTGAGCATGCCTGTTTTGCACATACAGCTTTGTTGGACCAACTAATCTGTACACACGGTACAAGAGTCGTACGACCGCTTGTTGTACAACAAAAGTTTTCTAGTCTGCTCATCCAACTGCTTTTGTACGACTGTCTCACGACGACTGTTCTAACCGCACATACTAACGGTCGGATGATCATACAACAAGCTGTTGTGCGACCATTTTTCATACGACCATCGCACCATGTGTACGAGGCTTAAGACCAAGTAAATAAAATATGCATTCAGGGGCAGATATAAACCTTTCAGAAAAAATTAAAACTGTTATTTAAAAATGCATGCTCTTTCATGAGATTATTTAACATATTCGTTTGATTTTTTTGCATGCTAAAGCTGGCCATAGATGTATCAGAAGTTACCAGCCGAGATTCGATCTATCTATGGGCATGCTGATTATACCCAATTTGATCTATCGATCAAGTTGGGTATAACCAACCTGTCGGATTTCAAGTCTGCGGTTATTGCCAGCAGCTTTAGCCGCTAGCAGTAATCATTGTCTTCTTTCAGTAGGGACGGCTCCCCCCTCGTGGTTACAGGAAAGAAATACCCATAATCTGTGGCCTGCCAAATATAAGGCCTCCTTTACACTGGGGTTCACAACCACTCATACGGGAGATCACAATGGAGAATTCACCAATCACCATTACAGTACATGAAGCTGACTTCTGTCTAAAGATTTTTGATCTTTGTGAGCATCCTTGTTGGGATTTGATTTTTTTATGTTTTTGGTAAATTTTTTTTTTTTTTTTTTGTTTTCATCACAGTGAACTTTTGGAGAAACTGTGCCTGTCTCTGTATGATGTTTTACGACCGTTGATCATTCATGTAGTTCATTTAGAAACGTTGTCAGAACTTTGTGGCATACTGAAGATTGAAATGCTTGAAGATCATGTACAAAACAATGGTAATCTTTGTTTTATTACATTTTATGTTCTGTTGCACATTTATCCCAGGGGCTGTCTGTCTATTAATGAAGCAATATGTATTTCATAATTCTGCAATGCTGCTAGCCATCAGTTCTTATCGTTTCTAAGCTTATGGAGGCTGTTAATTATATTTTGGAATTTTAATGCTTGATGTTGAGTGTTAAAAGGGTTTAACAGTCCACTTAAAGCGGAGTTCCGCCCACATAAATCTTCTTTTTTTTTTTTTTTTTTTGCTGGCATCCACCTAGTTAGTATTCATTACACAAATAAAGTAATTGATAGCTTTAAATCTGGGTAGTCTTCCTATTTATTTTGTACTTACAATGCTGATTTTTTCTTTACTGTGAGTTCCCATCTTAGCTGTGGGCATGTAAAGCCCACTCGCACCCTCCTTGAGTCTCTTCCTGGATAAGGTGCATGCTGGGTAACCAGCATGCACCGCTCGATCTCAAGTGTATGTCTCGTTTCCATAACAATGGGCAGCGACGGAGGAAGGTCCCGCCCTGTTATGGCAACATAGATAACATGTCTCTCCCCCACAAGTTCGTGTCATTTAAATAAATAATGGAAATAATTTTACAGCTCAGGGATGCCCACTGACTTATGGGAAATGATGACTCACATCTCCCATGAGCCCAGGCGAGGCAGGAACTGATGCGGAGTGCCACGGATCAGGAAGTGGAAGATTACAGGGACCACATAGCAACAGGGCACTTGGGGTGAGTATAATTTTTTTTTTTTTTTCCAAAGGTGATTCATCATGCATAGAGGATTTGAAATGTATAAATGTATCTGTGGGCGGAACTTCACTTTAATACAATATCAAGCTTTTAGCTCTTTTGTGCTGGTAAAAAGATGCAGACTAGCACCTCTGTAGAAATAAAACACAGAATCTTGAAGAATGGATTGGTAAAGAACATTTGCACAAATGACCAACACATCTGCAGCTGAATTCGGACAGCCTGTGAATGTTTTTGTGCAGTGTGGGGTTTAGCTTTGCTGTATATGGCAGTGTAATGTTGGTGCCATGTGTTTCTTTACAGCATGCCTGAAGACCAGATGCTTCTCATGCCTCGTTTATCTCCAGGGTTTACACTTATTCCAGCTGTGTTTCTTTTATATTATTGTATTCAATTTCTTTAGCAGCAGGGAAGGCTGACTTGTGCTATCTTGGTACACGTAAGGTCCATTGAATCCTGTGGGTTGCATGATTGTTATTGTACAAGAACATTTTACAGTCAGCACCATACACAGGGCTATAGGGAAATTGCTGTATGTATTCGGCCTCATTCACACATTCTAAGCACAGGATAAGTAATCTGGGAAGTACTAAGAATTTATATCTCCCAGATTACTGTTTCTTCAGCATGTAAATGCTCAGTGTGAATGGTACCATTGAAACCTAATTACATGCATTTAGAAAAGTCCACTAAATGCATATGAACACAGGTTTGACACCGCCAGTGTGAATGAAGCTGACGTTTTGGTGCTTTTTCTCATATGTAGCAAAAATCCTGCAACATCCAGTGAGCCCTAGATTCAATATCAGCATTACTCTGTACAATTAGCATTATAAAGAACACAAAATTCATGAACCATTCACATCCACATCAAATCAGTTGTAGGTTATCTTTATAAATACAGTGTATTTGAGAGACTGAGAACAAGATACCCAAATCTACACACCTCATTTATTATCTAAAGCCTCGTACACACGGTGCGACGGTCTTATGAAAACGGTCGTACGACCGCTTGTTGTGTGATCATCCGACCATTAGTATGTGCGATTAGAACAGCCGATGTATGACAGTCGTACAACAGGAGTTGGATGAGCAAACTAGAAAACTTTGGTTGTACAACAAGCGGTCATACGACCGTTGTATTGTGTGTACAGAGAAGTTGGTCCAACAAGTTGTACTGTGCAAAACACGCATGCTCAGAAGTTGGGAACGGCCGGAAGTGTCCTAATTCACAAATCACATGCATCTGAATTTCCTCTTTATATGTTTGTAACACATCACTACGTTCGGCTTGGTCGTACGATCGTTTAGTGCATGTCAGTACGCGTGATACATCAGCCAACATAGGATTTAATCCGTTCGGTCGTACGACCATCACATCATGTGTACGAGGTTTTATATGTTGGACCTGAAGGGTATTCAGTGTCTGCTCTCTACTTCATTGGTGTAGGGAAATAAATTGAACTGCATCCGCCTTGGGAAATGTTAGGTGGTGTTTTTTTTTTTTTTTTTGCATTCCTCATAGGTCATTGAACACAAAAGCAGCTTAAAAGAGAAGTATAGATTTAAAAAACAAAAGGAAAAAAAAAAAATTATACTCGTCTAGGTGGATGCAGCATTGATCTGATGCTGAATCTGTCCCCGCGTTTCTAAGGCTGAGAACTGAGCGATGAAAAACTGCTGCTGCTTGTTCTTAGTCTTCAGTGAGCGGAGTGCTGGCTCTCTGTTCTGCCTCTCCAGTGCTTACTAGAGTGCTGGGCTGTGGAGGGAGCTGGAGCGGCTATCTCAGTCTTCCAGAGTCTCCATGAGAGGCTGGGCCAGCTGCAGGGCCAGGCTTTGGTTTGGATCCACACTGTAAAATTGGGATCGATCCAGAGCCTGGACCGGCTGAGTGACGTCCAGCAACAGCATGCTTTAGCCACAAGGCAGGGGGAAAATCCAGCAAGCAGTCCCTGAAGAGGTAAGGCTATAGAAGCATGGGGCAGTCTGAGGGGTGTAAGCTCTCCGGTGTACTCATGTAGAGGCAGCCGCTGTATGAGTGCTAGAAGGAACTCTGGAGAGAAGAGAGAGCGAAAACGGTGCCATCTAAGAGCAGCATATCAGTACTTAAATGGACAGAAGGCATAAAAGTCAATGTAATATATAAACAAGGAGAACAGAAACTGTGGCTGAGGCCTTACCACTTCAGGGACTGCTTGCTTCATGTGCGCTGGATTTTCCCCCTGCCTTGTACCTTTATCATAGAAATGTATCTGTGCTCCCTTAGCCACAGTTCCTGTGTTTCCTTGTTTATATAACACATTGACTTTTACACCTTCTGTCCATTAAATTACTGATCCGCTACTCTTAGATGGAGCTGTTTTCTCTGTCTCTTCTCCCCAGAGTTCCTCCTTGCTCTCATACAGTGGCTGCTTCTACATGAGTACACTGGACATCTTACACACCCCTCATAGATGCCCCATGCTTCTATAGCCTTACCACTTCAGGAACTGCTTGCTTCATGTGCGCTGGATTTTCCCCCTGCCTTGTACCTTTATCATAGAAGCTTTATCTGTGCTGCCCTAGCCACAGTTCCAGTTCTCCTTGTTTATATATCACATTGACTTTTTCACCTTCTGTCCTTAAAGTGCTAATCTGCTAATCTTAGATGGAGCTGTTTTCTCTCTCTCAGGATGCTTTAGCCTCCTGTTGGCTGAAAATGGGCCACATGAGTGCAGAACAAACCACACTCCTGTGATCCCCAGGAGAAGTATAGCCAAAAAAAACTTTGGCTATACTTCTCTTTTAGGCCTCGTTCACACTGCTGCTTAAAAAAGCTTGTTTGTGCAGAACGAGAATAAGTTTTCGCACATTTGCGTAAAGCATATACGTGAAAATACGTGCAAATGCATACAAGAGAAAAGAGGCTTAAAAAGTAGATGCTCAAACAGGATCATCATGTGCAAGAGGCCTTAAGTATCTGGGAAGCAGTTCAAAGCAACTCAGTAGTAGCTATAGACCACTTGTCTAGCGAATCACAGCTACCTGAGCGACAAGTCAGATGCAGGTCAAAGTTCACTTGATTCTGTTTTTTTGTTGGTTATTTCCCGTGTCATAACCCCCCCAATTTTTATTTTTCTATTAACTTGTATGTTTAATTTGATCAGTTGATCAACTAGGTGCCTTTGAGGCTATGGTGAAGCAGATGTTGGAGGATGTACAAGAAAGACTTGTATATAGAACACACATATACATCCAGACAGATATCTTGGGTTATAAGCCAGCTCCGGGAGACCTTGCCTATCCTGACAAGCTGGAGATGATGGAGGTATGTTCTACATAACTGAAAAACACCAGTTTAATACCGGTGCTCAAACTTTTAGACATGTTTTACTGGTAAAGATTGTGTTTAGTATGGGGAAATAGTCACAATAGAGCTATTGAATATGTGCCTGCATAAAGTGATAACTCTGTGTGAATATCACTTTTTGATTTTGCTTTCTTTACAAAGAGGAATTGGTTCAGAATGTATACTGAAATGATGGCTATGCTAACGATCTTTTTTATGCTGTAGCATGCTGCCACCAGTTGACTATTAAAGTAACTATCTCTACAGCTATAGCTGGAGAAATTACTGAAGACCCGAACACAAAGGCGGAGTTCCCTTTTATACAGTAGAAGGATTAATTTAATGCTCACTGTAGTGTACCTTTTAAAGGCAAACTCTCGAAAAATAAAAAGTCCTCTCTTCAAGTAGTGGAACTGCGCCCACATTGCAAGGTTTAAATGTTTGTTTAGTCTAGGGCAGGGGTAGGCAACCTGTGGCCCTCCAGCTGTTGTGGAACTACATTTCCCATGAGGCATTGCAAGGCTGGCAGTTACAATTACTCCCAGGCATGATGGGACTTGTAGTTCTGCAACAGCTGTAGGGCTGCAGGTTGCCTACCCCTGGTCTAGGGGATGGTAAAAAACACTTTTACATAACGGATTTTCTGCTACTCTGGCATACAGCACTTCCCTGTAGTCTGACCCTGGATTGGGTTATTGTCCCTATATCTGTCTTGATGACATCAGTGCACCTGACCAAAAGAGTGCAGGGGGGGAGGCTGCATGGACCGGGCTTGCAGTACCAAGTAATCTGCCAATGCGGAGGATCAGATAAGTAAAACTTCTTTTCGCAGTTCCCTAGATATAAATGAGCTTTTAACCCTTGCAGTGCTGGCACAGCCCTGCTGCAATAGACGACTTTTATTTTACCAGGAGTTTATCTTCAATCCAGAATTTTTCCCAACACGCAATATTAGTTGATATTGTGTTTTGGAGAATTGGACACACTAGCTCAATAAGGAGGATAAACTTTAGCAGGGCACGTCAACAAACAATGATTTGATTGATCTTTTGTGTTACTTTTGTTTTTGCTTATTCAGCAAATTGCACAGTCTCTCAAAGAGGAACAAAAAAGGATACAGTCTATGGAGGCCTCCTTTTCTGATGTTCATCTAGAAGATCCAGATGTCAACAACCTCATTAAAAGTGGTATGCTTTAACTTTTGATACCCTCAATGTTGGTTGTAATTGAAAATCTGCAATCCATCCCTATCTGCAACCAATAGTGAAATAGAGTCTATCTAAGTAAGCTACCAGACTGCGGGGCGGGGGGGCTGGGGAAATAACTGTCCGTAATTGTGATATTGTGATGCTAGGTGTAGCTTTTTCCCTGCTGTGTAGCTTATCTTTTACTGTATGTAGTTTTTTCCATGTAGCAGGTGTTTTGTGGGCTTGAGGCTGAGATTTTTCTAAGCAGGATTATTATCTTCCCTTTTGTTTTAATTTCCTTATGTTTCTTTGTTTTTTGTGCATGCTAGGCTTATTTTGTAAAAGGAAAACCCTTCACTTATTCACTCATGCTGTACAGAAGAGGAAGAGCACTTCTGTTTCTCTTAAGTGGCTGTGATGTATTTGTCGGAACAGCTTTTTTAAATTTCATGTTTTTTTTTCTTTTGGCTAATTTTATTTATTTCAGGTACTTGTATAGCGCCATCAATTTTACGCAGCGCTTTACATATACATTGTACTTTCACATCACTCCCTACCCTCAAGGAGCTTACAATCTAAGGTCCCTAACTCACATTCATACATACACCTACTAGGGCCAATTTAGACAGGATCCAATTGACCTACCAGCATGTCTTTGTCGTGTGGGAGGGAACCGGAGTGCCCGGAGGAAACCCACGCAGGCACAGGGAGAACATGCAAACTCCAGGCAGTTATTACCGTGGTTTGGATTCGAACCAGCGGTCCTTTTGCTGCTAGGCTTAAATGCTAAGCACTACACCACTGTGCTGTGCTGCCCAATGCAGTACCGTGACGGTTGGTGCTCATGCATGCACAGAGCACTGCCAAGAAAAGGGCGCATAGTTGCTTCTGCTCCAGTTATGACATCTGAGTCCTGCACTGCCTCTGCTGCATTTTATGCCCCTGGTGGTGGTGGGGCTGTTACGAACTTCTCCCTTTTCCAGTTACTATTGTACGTCTTTAGAAACCTGGGAATCGCACTTGATGCTATTTACTACTCCCCAGACATGAAAGTGGTTCTCTCTCTGTCAGTTTAGGAGTGTTGATTTCATGAAGGATCAACACTTCTGACCACCACCCTGAAGTTGCAAGAAATTAGTCTGCCTCAATTTTGCTGTACCTCCTTTCTGACCTGTAGTTTGGTGTGCATTCTATCACACAGTGTCACAGCTGGTTGCCTAAATCGGTCATCTAGGGGAACACCAGGAGTGTTGCTGTGGTGCTGGAGGTAATCATTCTTTGAGGTCAAGGTCATGGTTCATCTTCATCCAGAGGTGTTTCAAGACATAGGACTGTGTTTGTGTATTCTGGATGTAGATGTGCTAGCATCTTAGTTCAACAGGAGGCCAGACAGGTTTATTTCCGGAACATAGAACCCAGCAGTAAATGCCATAGATACCCAGATCCATGGGATCTATATTCCCTGATCGATGCATTTCCTTTGCTGAAGAATTTATCTCCTCTACTCTGCAGGATTTGGGCCAAGAGCATTGCTGTCATTCTCATAGCACTGAGTTGACCTCCAAGAACATTGTAAGCTAACCTTATTCAAATGTTAGGTTACGCTCTGTGGCTTCTACTAGATCGAATAGATCTGTTATCTCAAGGACCAATATTTCACCCTCATTCTTGTTCACTGGCTTTTTACAGCTGGGCTGTTTAAACCCAGGTTCTGAAAAAAAACGTTTTTTTTTTTTTTTCAGCTTCAGTAGTCCTGACCATTAAAGTTTGGAACTTCTTCCTGCAGGGTTTAACGTGGAAGGCTTATTTTCACTGGTGTGAGTCTCTAGAGCAGGCATATGCAATTAGCGGACCTCCAGCTGTTGCAGAACTACAAGTCCCATGAGGTATAGCAAGACTCTGACAGCCACAAGCATGACACCCAGAGGCAGAGGCATGATGGGACTTGTAGTTTTGCAACAGCTGGAGGTCCGCTAATTGCATATCCCTGCTCTAGAGGTTCACCGCATGATTTAGTCAGCCTTTCCTTTAGTCGGGGATAGAGTGGTATTTAGCCCTTTTTACCAATACTCAGGTGTCTGCACTGTCTGTTCTTTTTCAGTGTCCCCTTCCTAATCATCTGCTGATTTGCACTTCTTTACAAGAAGTTACACATCTTGCTGCACTTGATATACCTCCACTCCAACTGTGGGATTGTCAGTGCCACCGTAACCTCCTTTTGAATCAGACTTTTTTTTCTTTTTTAGGATCTGTGTCTCAATTCTGTGACGTTAATGTGTCTCCCTCTTTAGTAGTATACTAGTTTCGATTGATGTTGCTGCTGTTTAATGACCCTTAAGGTTTTTTTTTTTTTTTTATTTAGCAAGGGAGGTTTGCCTGTGTTTGTTTTGGTATGCCCACCCCTCAGTTTGGACCGCATTTGGGTGTCCCTAGGTTGCTTCATGCTATTTAAATGTATCTCTTGATGGACAAAAAAAGAAAATGGCATTTTTTCCTTACTGTATTTGATTGAGGGAAAGAGCTTCCTTCTCTCATATGCTATGGTTTTCTCTTCGAACTGCTGTTACAACTATAGCCTCAAGGGGGTTGGTCTTCAGTTTTCTATGTGTCTAATGTCCATTTCTCGTGTAGGTGGTGTTATAGCCCTAGGTTTCTATATATCAGCAAGCTGTGTCCCTCCAATGAACTCCAATAAAATCCTACTATTTCATTCTGTTGAACAAAATGTCATTAAAAACAAAAATTAAAAAAAAAAAAAAAATAACCACAAATTATATACTACAGTGCAAGAAACTTCTATATACCATGCATTCTCAATTGACCGTTAAAATAAATTCTTATGATTCAAAGCTGTTGATTTGCACATATTTTCTTCCTGTCTAAGACTCTCAACGTGATACTAAACACACACTGTTTAATTGACATTGTCTGTTTTATTTCTGTATATGGATGATGGCACTGTAATTATTTTTATAAAAAATACATTGAAGTACCTTTTTCCTTAACAATCTACAGCTGTCACATGACCCAGATCTTTCCCTTTCCCTGGGAAACATAATCAGGAGGAGCTTCTAGTCGGCTGGTCACATGTTCAAAAAAAAAAAAAAAAAAAAAAAACCTTTGGAATACAGCAGAAAAATAAAAAAAATCAATAAACTGTTTTAACGACTTAGAGACCACCTATCGCATATATCCACTTCCACACTGCGCACAGTATATTTACTGCAGCAGTGTGGATGTGTACCGCAAATTGCCATAAATAAACGGCAGTTTGCGGAGTGGCCGCTAGGGGTCGCGAGCGAGCCGGCGCGCGTTCGTGCCCGCCGCACTCCGGAGGAGTGTGCCCGCGGCTCGGGCGGACCCGATGCCCACCGGCGAGCGCCATGACCTGCCAGTGGGCATGTAAGACATCCACTCATCCCTGTCACTGGGATCAGTCAGATCTCTTATGCCCATGGTAGCCCAGCCCCCTCACAGTTAGAACACCCCTAGGCAACACACTTAACCCCTAGATCTCCCCCTGCAGGTTAATCCCTTCACTGCCGATGACATTTATACAGTATTCAGTGGATATTTAAATCTCTGATTGCTGTATAAATGTCATTGGTCCCAAAAAACTGTCAATGTCCAAAATGTTCGCCCCAATATCGCAGTCCTGATAAAAATCGCAGATCTGAATAAATTGGGGGGAAAAAATGTTCTGGACGGCCGCACTCCATTTTACCCAGTAAAAAAAAAAAGTAAAAACGCCAGAAATTAATTCTCATGGTTTGTAAACGCGGCAACTTTTGCGCAAAACAATAAACGCCGATTGCAATTTTTTTTTTTTCTATCAAAAATATGAGGAAGAATATAAATCGGCCAAAACCGATGAATACATTTGTTTTTTTATACATATATATATATATTTTTTGGATTTGTATTTTATCAAAAAGTAAGAAATATTGTTTTTTTTGCAAAATTTGGGCTTTTTTTTTTTTTAGTTTATAGCGGTGATCAGAAATGATGCAGTGGTGATCAAATACCACCAAAAGCTTTATTTGTGGGGAAAAAAAAGGTGCTCTGGTCCTACAGTGGGAAATCCTTCCGGGGTGAAGTGGTTAAGTGCTTGCTACAAAACTAAAGTACTTCCTGTATGGGAGGGGTAATATAGGGCGCCACTTCCTGTCTAAAGACCTTTGGTCTACCAGTATCCATTCACCTGGAGATGGAGTATAACCCAGTAAGTAAGGAATAATAGCCTCACTCTGTGTCCCATGATGTACTCAAAGAAAAGGATTTTACAGGCAAGTATGATGAAAAAATCCAATTTTTTTCTTTGCAGAATAACGAATCTCCTAGTGACTGAGTATGAACACCATGTAATACTGCATATATTGATAGTTTTTTATGATGTGGGTTTAGGGACACTTTAAGTCTCTGTCATACAGTCAGAAAAATGGGCATCTATGATTTTTCCGGATGTCAAATTTCCTTCATTAGAAGGCTTTACAAGGTAAAGAAGTCATCAAATCTACATTGAAAAGCATTATTAGGACATTTCACCATAATTAACAGTTATGCCAACATACATCAAAGATTGTATCTGGCCATCATAATATTTATTGATTTATGTATTTATTACAGGTACTTGTATAGCGCCATAAATTTACGCAGCGCTTTACATACAATATATATTGTACATTCACATCAGTCCCTGCACTTAAGGAGCTTGCAATCCAAGGCCCCTAACTCACATTCATACAGATAAATACAAAGGCCACTTTAGACAGGATCCAATTACCTACCAACATGAAGCAGATATGACATCTGTAAAATGTGTAGAATATGCCATGTTTCTTTGACTGTGTCTTTGATTTAGACAACAAGAAAATATCATGTGAAATCAATAGCTACAAATCATAAGACTTTATTGTAAAGCTCAATTGGGAATGCAGGATATGGAAGGCTATTGCTTTCCTTTTATATGGTGCATAACATTAGTGATTATGCTCTTCTCTTTTATAAGGGTTTTAAATGTTGAAATAAGATGTTTTCAATAATATATTATCAGAGTCCTGTATTTGGGTATCATTTAAGTGCCGAGGTCTATTACTGTTTGCTTATTTTTTTAGAAAAGTATTTTGGTGTTTTTTTTTAAATTAAACTGATTTTACTTCCAATACAGTACAGTACTTAGTTTAGGCATTTATATGCCACAGAGTGATATGAATATTGGTATTCATTTATATTATGGAGAATGTAACTCACAATGCTAGAACTCACAAAAGGTGGGCAGGAACACCCAGAACTCCTAGGTGGAAATCTACCAAGTCAGGAATACAGGCAAAACATTTTAACTAACAGAATATACATGATTCTAAACAGTTTTTCTCCATTTACTGCATCATGTTTCTGTTTGTTTCAGGCAACGGTTTGAACAGAAAATGATCTGTTTTCTCCATTCTGACTACAGGTTTCATTTTGTTTACATCCATTTCTGCCTCTGGAAACGGGTGCAGGTTGTCTGTTGACAACTCTACTTCAGTTAGTCTATAGACTGCAAAATAATGTACCTTTTCATTTTACTGTGATATTGTTAATGATAGATTTTTGTTCAGGCTTCTGAATGGCAATGTAATGACATCTTTATACATAAGGCTTGATAAAATGTCAGCTTGGTTGTAATTGGTCACATTATTATTTTTTTGTTCCATATTCTTGGAGAAGTTCTTTGCTTATGTGAAACCTTAAATGGCACTTCATAAGGGGGGAAAAACAAGAACTTTTAAGCCATTTCTGTCTCCTTCAGAGTAAGATGAAAATGTTTCATAAAGGCCATTTATCATTATCTCCAAAAAATACTTATGATGAAATAATGTTTGATGTGCTGTTTCCAGGGTGACGGCATTTGAAAATGTTTTCTGAGAATATCTCAAGTGCAAATTGCTGTTTGTGGCTATCGAAATATAATCAAGCTTTTCACTGCATAAGGATTGTATGACTCTTGTAGAGAAGAGTATACAGATGTGCATGTGTTTTATAACCAGGGAATGATACATTTATTTGTATATGGATTTGTAGTTTTTTGTTTTTTCTTCTTCTTCCTTGGTATCACAAACTTCTACAGCCCAATAATGAGCTAAGTGCAAATTCCACTGCAATTTAAAACCTGTTCTTTTTACTTTTTAAGGTACAACTAAAAGCTCTAGTATGACAGTCTAAACAAGTGGCAAATCCAGTTATTATGGGATGCACAAGCGTCTCAAATTAACCTCTTCCTGTCCTTCCAATGTGCATAAATAATGCAGGAGGGCATAATTATATGGCCCCCGCGTCCGCTACTTGCGAGTGACTTCTAGGATGCATAGCGGCACTTCATGTGATCACTGTGTCCCACCTCCCCCTTGAGCAGTGCAGTGTCACTGTACTGCTCTGTCTATTTATCAGATTGAAGGCATTGTATCACGGCTCCACAGCAAGGTTTTATTACACTCCGACCTCATGTAAACAAGCCTTAATATTGCAGCCAGTCACTGTCACCAGACTAGTGTAGCTAGAAACAGTATTTCTAATCGCTGTTACACTGTTATCGCAGTTAGCAGGTAAAACCGGCATCCGCTTGATTCATCCAGACCATGACTCCAACATGTTTCTCCCTGCCCCCAGGCTTAATCGGGGGCAAGGTGAAACATGTTGGAGTCATGGTCTGGATACATCGAGCTGAGGCTGCTTTAACATGCTAACCACTTTGGCCAAGTGAGGTGTGGGGCGGCTGGGCTATCTCTTCTGAATTCAGAGCTGTGCAGCATTGTTGTCACATCCTCACAGAAAGGTACATCAGGTGGACTTAAAGAGGAAGTAAACCCTGATTGGGTTTACTTCCTCTGTTACTGTGCAATGTAAAAGCATAATGGGCTAGTATGCATTGAATATTAGCCCATTATGTGCCACTTACCTGCACTGGGACCACTGT
>BLSH010034048.1:222785-233116 GCA_018402905.1 Glandirana rugosa
GGACATCTCTGGATTCCAGGACAGGTAAGTGTCCTAATATTAGGGGGGGGGGGGGTGGAACTCCGCTTTAAGGTGCAACTGAAATCCTATGGAGGGACAGCCATACTAAGAATGACACCCCAGGCATTAACCCATATGACTATTACTTATGCTTTACATTAAATCTATGATCTGACTTTGCCATTTTTTTTGGCCAGTATGATGTGAACTTACTATGTGCTGAATATTTCCAGTCCTTTATTTCATAATTACAAATTTTAGAACTATACATCTTTTATCTCTTTTGGTTATTGAGCAATCCAAGTTCTTTGAGCTTTTTAAATATGGAGAATTTTAAACTTTACACTTAACCATAACTTTATAACCACTGACAGGTGACGTTAATAACATTGATTATTGTTACAGCGGAATCTGAAAGTGGGTGGGATATATTAGGCAACCAGTGAACATGTTTCTCCTGAAGTGTTGAAAGCAGAAAAAATAGGCAAGAGTAAAGATTTAAGCAACTTTATAATGGATAGAAGACTGATTCAGAGCATCTCCAGAACTACAGCTCCTCCTGGTCTGCAGTGGTCAGGACATATTAAAAGTGGCCCAAGGAAGGAAACTCTGTGAACTGGAGACAGGGTCATGGGTAGCTAAGGCTAACTGATGCACATGGGGAGGGAATGTTGGTTTATTTTTCAAAGTTTTCTGTCCTTTTCAGAAGAGCTACTGTAGCTCACACTGTTGAAAAATTAAGCTGGTTCAGATGTAAAAGTGTCAGTACACACAGCGCAATCACAGTTTGTTGTGCTCTGGGTGCCCATGCCGACCTGTGTCCACAGTCAGAAGCGTCTACAATGGACATGTGAGCATCAGAACTGGACCATGGAGCAGTGAAAGAAGGTGGTCTGGTCTGATGAAGTTGGGGAACATAACAAAGAGTTTGAGGTGTTGATTTGGCCTCTGAATTCTCCAGATTGTAATCCAATTGAGCATCTGTGGGATGTGCTGGAAAAACAAGTCCAATACAAGGAGGCCCCACTTCGCAACTTACAGGACTTAAAGGATCTGCTACTTATGGCTTAGTGCAAGATACTACAGCATACTTTCAGAGGACTGGTGGAGTCCATGCCTCGATGGGTTTGGTGGGTGGTGATAATGTTATGGCTGATTGGTGTATTTTTTGATTGTCTTGAGTGTATTCTTGAGAGATGGACACCAGAGATGCCCTTGATGCAATATACAATATTCAAGTTCATGTGGATTATTATAGGTAATACCACAAGCTTTTTTTACTTTTTGCAATGAATGTCATCTGGCTTGTTTTTAATACAGATTTGTATTTTTTTTATATGTTTTCTAAAAGGTCCCAGATTAAAATTGTAAATTATATTTGAAAGTCAGCTATCTTTAACCCCTTCCTTACCGGGCCATTTCTGACACTCCTCTCCTACATGTAAAAATCATCATCTTTTTGCTAGAAAAATACTCAGAACCCCCAAACATTATATATGTTTTTTTAGCAGGGACTCTAGGGAATAAAATGGCAATCATTGCAACTTTTTATATCACACGATATTTGCGCAGGAATTTTTCAAACGCGTTTTTTTTGGAAAAGAAACAGTTTAGTGAATTAAAAAAATACAAAACAGTAAAGTTAGCCCAATTTTTTTGTATGTTGTAAAAGAGGATGTTACGCTGAGTAAATTGATACCCAACATGTCATGCTTTAACATTGCGAACACTCGTGGAATTGCGCCAAACTTTGGTACTTAAAAATCTCCATAGGCGAGGCTTTAAAATTTTTTTACAGGTTACATGTTTAGAGTTACAGAGGAGGTCTAGTGCTAGAATTATTGCTCTCGCTCTAAGGTTTACAGGTTTTATTATTATTCAAGATTTATATAGCACCAACAGGTTTGCGCAGTGCTTTACAATATAAAGGGACAGTACAGCAACAATACATTTCAAAACAAGAGGGTTGGTAGGGCCCTGCTGCTGAGCGCTTACATTAAAAAAAAAACTTTGAAATATTGGACTTTACTGGTACCAAGAGAGGAACGGCCACACCTTTTTATAATAAAAATAACAATATTTATTACAAAAATATAAAAAGCATCAATAAAACTGTGTATTCATGCTGTCATAGGACAATATTCGCCATATATTGAAACGCCAACATGTTTTTACTATACGTTCCAAGAGATCGCCACGTTTCACATAGTCGCTACCTCAGGACCTCAATATCCTGGCAGCAAAGAAATTTGGCCTATGCTAGAGAAAAATGCAGTTATCAATACGTTAACCTATATCGGAGATCTAGGCAACATGCTGCGTCTCGTATATCAACTTGCGTATCATCCCATGAGCTTTGCACAAAGATGGTGGTACAGCATGTAGTGCGGACAGAGTATATTGTATGATAAGGCAAAATAACATATATGGTATACACAAATGCAACCCTTCATATAAAGACAAGGGCAAGTAAAAAAAGGGGAGGGGCAAGTGGGACAAAAGGTAATAACTGTGAGGGATGAACTGATGGGGGAAATAAGATTCAGTTGTTAGCTGAAGGCAAGCTAGGCTTCCCTGAAGAGATTTGTTTTTAGGGATTGCCTAAAAGAGGACGGAGTAAGGGATAGACAGACAGATTGGGAAACAGAGTCCCGGAGGATGGGAGCAGCTCTGGAGAGGTCCTGGAGATGAGCATGGGAGGAGCAAACAGGGGCGCTAGAGAGCAGGAGGTCTTGGAAGAAGTGGAGAGGACAGTTTGGATGGTATATTAAGACATAATTGGTGATGTAGCTCAGGAGTATTTTTAATTTAATTTTGTATTTTGAATTTAATTTGTTGGGCAATCGGAAGCTAGTGAAGGGATTGGCATAGAGGAGTGATGGACAATGAGTGGTTGGTAAGGCAAAGGAGTCTGGCAGCAGCATTCATGGTAGCCTGCATAGAGGTAGGCCTATGAGGAGGGAGTTACAATAGTCCAGGCAAGAGATAGCAAGGGAGTGAATGAGTTGCTTAGTGGTTTCATCAGTTAAAAAGGGCGCATTTTGGAGATGTTACGAAGGGGAAGACTGCACGATTTGTAGACTGGCTGAAAGGACAGGTCAGAGTCCAGTATTACACCTAGCACACTAGCTTCAAGGGAAGGACTGATAGTTGTATTATTGATCTTGATGGAGAAGTCCGGGGGGGGTCACAGGCAGGAATGACTATTGTATTATTACTGTCTATGTCCCCATTGGGGAGGTTTCCCCTCACTTTCTGTCCCAGTGAGATGGGGCAGAGGAATGAAAAACTGGAAATTTGTCTAAGAAGACAGACTACAACAAAAACGCAGCACAGAAATTTTAGAAGCTGTTATTGCTTTCTTTTGTCCTGGGTATCCATGTTTCCTCATTTCTGCCCCTTGCATCACAGGGATAAACAGTCAAGGGGATATCTTCTTACTAAAGTTACAGATAGCAATATAAACCTTGGAGAATAGTTTGTTTTCTGTACAAAACTCAAATCTCTTTTCTTCAGCTGGGTATACACTAATAGAATTTTGTTCAAAAGAACGTTTGACTTAGTAATCACTAGTGGGGGTCTAATTGATGTTCCATTTCAACTACAGTGATGAGAAATTTAGCAGGATGGAACATTTTTTTGAATTAATTTCTAACAGTGCATGTGGTTTTGTTCAGTAAAGTCCATTTGTTCCAAAATCAAAAAAAAAGCAAGCAAATTTTTGAACTATTTTGGGATGACATTTGTCAAGTTTGTGGAATGTGCAACTTTTTGTTTGAAAATGTAATATTGTATATTCAGTTTTATATGTACTTTTTTTTTTTTTTTCTTTTTTTTCATTTCAATTATTTTTATTGAAGAGTAAAATCCGTACAAAGGCAGTAGTTATTGGCAATACACAAACCACAATAATATATGAGTAACAGCAAAAGATCCGATGTTGGCTTGTACATTTCACACGCGTAAGACATTTCATTCAGTCTAGCCAGGATTCTCTTATCACAGAATTAACATTAACTTGGTTAACTGTGGCCACCTATGAAGGTGAAGGGTATCCCTAGTGGGCTTAGCTCACCGGTCTGACGCCCCTAATGGGAACTTGCTGCGACAGAGACGGGAGCCTGCCCTACCAAGCATATATAGGTCCATCAATAACCTGGCCTAACTCAGTAACCCAGCTACACTCTTCAGCAGGGTATGTGTTGCTTACAATGTACTATTTGCATACACTTGTATAATGTTGTGGCTGCTACTCGCTTTTGTTAACTTTAGAAAGATAGATGAGAAGAAAGGAAAGGTGAGAGAGCGGAAAAGAAAAGAGAGAGTTAAAGGCATTGCATGTATCCTAGAGTCAATGAGTAATACCAGCATAGTGTTTGACATAAGTGTCATACCAGTGAGGCCAAGGGCTCCATATTGGGCTGTTTTAGGTCTTGAATGTTCAATTGTGGACATTATGAGCTCATAGTCGCAGTGTAGTTGCACTGCTCCTATGATTTCCATAGTTGTGGGGGTGGGGGGCAGTAGCTTTCCATTTTTTAACTATGGAGTGGCTAGTAGGAGATGCGTGATGGGGAATTTGTGAATATTTAGAATTAAAATCGCTAGCTCCGGGGAGGGTAGGGGGGTTGTTCCGATCATTTGAGATATAATCTTAAATATTCCATTCCACATGTGGTTAATTTTGGAGCATTCCCATAAAATATGAAACAAGGAACCTGTAAGTCTGCATTCTATCCAGCAAGTGGAAGGGGTGCGGGCGTCGAATTTGGCTAATCTAACTGGGGTAAAGTATCTCCTCTGTATAATGTTCTGGGAGATTTCCCATAGTGCTACACATTTGGTTGCAGAGTATGTGGATGCAAGCGCTTTTTGCCATTCGGATCCAGAGTAAGTTTTACCTAGGTCCTTTTCCCATTGTGTGCATGATATAGAGTGTGTATGTGTTGTTTTGTCATGTAGGAGATTATAAAATAAAGATATACCCTGTTTCCCTTTAGATCAGTAAGAATACTATGCAGATACTTTAGAGGGTATAGAAATTGTTAGATGGGAGTTATTCTTCAAGCAGTGGGCTATTTGTAGGTATTGGAATTGTGAATCAAATGATACGTTAAGTTCAGATTCTATTGTTCGGGTTTTGATTTTGTCCCTGACCATTAAATCAGTAAGATATATAGGGTCTTGGCCGGTTCTTTTAGGTATTTTTATAAAGGGTACTAAAATTTTGAGAGCCTCTATAGGCACATGAAGATGGTTTGTTGGGGTATTCCACTCTGTGGCCGTGAATGCGTGCCATGCCTTGGCTGTCGCTAGAATTGTGGGTGACATGGAGATGGGGATCTTCTCAGATCTTTTGAGGCTGCAAATCCAATTTTTAAGGTTTTTTCCCGGGATGTGGTTTCTTTCTATATCACTCCATCTGGTTGTAGGTGATGGTTGAAACCATTCCCTCAGTTGAGTTAGTATGCATGCTATATAGTAGTCTGCGATGTCAACTAGACCAGAACCACCTGTGGCCTTTTGTTTGATTAATCAGATTTTTGCATCCCTGGGCTTTTTCCCTGCCCAAACATATCGCTGTAGTGAGGATTGGAGGGACACTAGGTGTCCTTTAGGGATAGGGATAGGCAGGGTGCGAAAGAGGTAGAGAAGCTGGGGAAGAGTAGTCATCTTTAACATTGCCAGGCGTCCTAACCAGGAGAATTCGTGTTTACGCAGACTCTGGAGTGAGTCATTGAATTTTAGTCTATAATGGAGGTAATTTTCAGTGTAGAGGTGGTTAGTGTTGCTGGTGAGTGTTATTCACAAATATTCAATACCTCTATCCGCCCATTGAAATGGGTATTGAGAAATGAGACAAGGTTTCTTGAGACGGCATTGATTCCTATGGCTAGTATGTGCGACTTCGTGGGGTTGGCCTTGTAGTACAATATGTTACCAAAGCTTTGTAAGAGAGTGTATGCCGTGGCTAGGGATTGATGGAGGTCTGATAAAATTAAAATAATGTCCGCAACGAGACTAATCTTGTGCTCATATTTTCCCACTTGAATTCCTTTTATTTGTGGAGAGTTTCTTATACTTTCGGCCAGGGGTTCAATAGAAAGATTGAAGAGGGGAGAGAGGACATCCCTGGCGTATGCCATTAGTAATGCGAAATGGGGAGGATAGCATTTCACCGGTATATACCCTAGCAGAGGGGGATGAGTATTGAGTTAAAATAGCCGATAATATGAAGCCTCTAAAGCCAAATTTGATGAGAACCTCCATGTATCCCCAGTGCTCCCGGTCGAACGCCTTCTCTGCGTCCAAAGTTAAGAGCAGAGAAGGTGTTCCACTCGCGTTTGCCTCGTGGGTTAGCCTACGCGTTGCATCTGATGATTGTCTGCCTTGTACAAATCCTGTTTGGTCCTGATTTATTAGGATGGGGAGGAATTTAGTAACTCTGGTGGCTATAATTTTTATTATATAGTTTTACGTCCACATTGAGAAGGGATATGGGTCGGAAATTCTGTGGCATATCTCTTGATTTACCTGGTTTTGGCAAAGTTACTATCAACGCAGATAGCATTTCTGCTGGTAATTTAGAGGAAGGGCATTGAGTTCCTCCAGTTGAGCTTCAGTAAGTTTTGGAAGATTAAGTTTAGTTAGGAATTCGGATATCAGCTCTTTGGGAGGTTGGGGTGTGTTTGCATCATCTTTTAAATTGTACAGTCGTTCGTAGTAGGCGCCAAATGCATCCGCTATGCCTTGTGGATTAATTTATTTTTTGCCTAGTAATAGGGTGTATGATGTGTGGAATTTTGCTCTTTATACGCTGTCCTCGGATCCTTTGCGCCATTATCTTCCCTGCCTTATTAGCTGTCGAGTAATGTGTAGCCTTAAATCTGCGGTATAGTTTTTCCTGGGATTCTAAAAGAAGGGCTCTAAGTTCTTGTCTAAGGGCAAGAATTTTTATTCTAAGGGTATGAGTAGGGTGTTGTTTATTTTGGGAGTCTATAATCCCTTATGGCCTCCGTGAGCTTGTCCAGATGCCGACCCCTCCTCCGTTTAGCAATAGAACATTGTTGTATAATCATTCCTCTCATAAAGGCTTTGAGCCATCCATAGCGTAGATGTCTGGGCTACCGAGTGCTGGTTGTCTTGAAAGAAGTCTGTTAAGTTCCTTGACAGTTGGTCCGAGTGGGGTGAAGATTGTAATATGTGAACATTTGCTCTTCAGAGTCTAGTAGTGTTCAGATGTTGTAATTGTGTTATGTTTATGCTTACTGGAGCATGGTCCGTCCAGGTAATTACATCTATGTCAGCTGCAGGGATTTTTTGCAATGTCCATTTGTCTACCAGGAAATAATTAATGCGGTAGTATGAGTTGTGGGGGGGAGAAAAGTAGGTATAGTCTTTGAGTTGTGTGTAAACATCGCCAGACATCATACAGGTTGTGGGTCTTTAGGAAGTACATCAATGGTGACTGACGTCTGGCGGTTGGGTTGGAGGTAACCAATAGATGGTCCGGTGGTATATTACGTCGTCGCTCTTTTTTCCCTCAAGGTGCCAGAGCTCTCTTCTCAGGCAGCCATCTGGTGTGCGCACCAGCCACACCCCCCCTCCAGTTTTATATGTACTTTGACAACAATTAACTTGAAAGTAAAAGATTGCCATGTATGTCCTCCTGGAACCATGCCCTCTCATGCTGCGCACTCTGTGATTGTGTCCTTCGGACACAGCCAATCACAGATCGTAGTAAAGGGTCAATAACAGCGGCCCTTTACCATGTGGTCAGCTGTGTCCATTCACAGCTGATCAGTGTACCCAGAATTGCTGGTTATCTACATTCCTCTCCTCACGCGCTGTTACAGCATGAAAAGACGAGAGCTGGTAACTGGCAATCTGATCATCAGTGCAGCCCCATCAGTGCCATCAATGCTGCCCATTAGTGCCCATCAGTGCAGCCTCATCAGCACACATCAGTGAAGGAGAAAATTACTTATTTGCAAACTTTTTAACAAACTAAGGGTTTGTTTTTTTTTTTTTTTTTTAGTTTAGCAAAATACCAACAAAAGAAAGCTCTATTTGTGTGAAAAAAGATACAATTTTCATTTGGGTACAGTGCTGTATGACCGCGCAATTGTCATTCAAAGTGCGACAGCACTGAAAGCTGAAAATTGTCCTTGTTAGGAAGGGGGGTACAAGTGCCCTGTAAGCAAGTGGTTAAAAGGAATTTTATTTTAAGAATTTTTTCAAATGGCAATGACTGCTTCACAACATCGTACTGCTTGTTAACAGACATGTTTCACAGAACAGAAGGAACACCTATCGCTGTCACAAACTTCTTTTGATTTCTTCCACACTTAGCAGATGCAAGGTTGCCAGTTTTTGGATGTGTAAAGCGGATTTTTAATGTGGAAGAAACCTTTAGAAAGTGATATATTTTTGTGATTGGTCCAGTGTGCCCGTTATTACAGTGTCCCCTTGATTGCTTACTTTATCACTGTGCTGAAGTTTTAAGATTTTCTTTTACAAATGCTAGATTTACATCTTGCAGATAGCTCGGGAGTCACTGTCAGCTTTTAAGAAATGAATGGCAGGAGCATAATTTGTTTTGCATTTTTTTGAATTACCATATCTTTATGTTCGCTCTTTGAATAAACCTAGTAAATTTCCCAGCGGGACGCTGTCAGTTTAGTCACTGTAATTTTTCCTGCAATGTTGCCCTAGGGATGTTAGAATGTCCTTGGTGTTCCGGTCAGTCAAGTCAAATTATATAAAAATGGGCCATTATCCTATTTCACCTTGTCCTCTACAGTCCTGAATGTCACACATTATCCATATCATTCTGACAAAGATCACTGGGTCACAGTACAAGAGCATATAGCACTTTTGCTGGAAACCTCAAATTGCCTTTTTAAAATTCCATATCATGTATATTTATGCTGTACACATTCATGAAATGTATTTTATTTTAGTAATACAAAACTATCCAATCCACGTACTACTTTCTGTTCTAATTGAACACACACATGGTGAAATTTGTATGTATATGATGTATATGTGTGCTTATATGAATGAGATTTAGATTTATAGTGGGGAAGGGGGCATGTTTATAAAGCTTGCACTAGGAGCGTACACGTGCAGTGAATGTTTGATAAATTTCACATTCGCCACAGAGAAAGAGAATCTGAATGTTGCAGCACTCCAAATGGTTTAGTAAATGAAAATATTTTACAGCAGTGTTTCCCTCATATGCAATCGTTAGAGGCCACAAAACAGCCATTCTTTAGGTAGGAAAACGCATTCTCTGCTTTGCTGCCTAAAAAATGATTATATATATATATATATATATATATATATATATATATATATATATACACATATATATACACATACACACAGTACAGATCAAAAGTTTAAACACACCTTCTCATTCAAAGAGTTTTCTTTATTTTCATGACTATGAAATTGTAGATTCACACTGAAGGCATCAAAACTATGAATTAACACGTGGAATTATCTACATAACAAAAAAGTATGAAACAACTGAAAATGTCATATTCTAGGTTCTTCAAAGTAGCCACCTTTTGCTTTGATTACTGCTTGGCACACTCTTGGCATTCTCTTGATGAGCTTCAAGAGATAGTCACCTGAAATGGTTTTCACTTCACAGGTGTGCCCTGTCAGGTTTAATAAGTGTGATTTCTTGCCTTATAATAAGTGTGACTTCCGTAGTTTTGATACTTAATTGTGTACATCTTAATAGATGTATTGTTTTTTCACACTTTGTTGACTTTTATACAGTATAAGATCCAAGAAGTTTCATCGGTGGAAAACGAAACTAATGCCGAACCGTGTGAGAACCGTAAGAGAACTACTCGAAGTTCTCCATCAGTGGACTTTACCAGAAGGTTGTCGGAACTTCCTCAAGGGGCTCTACGAATCGTGAACAACCGGGAAAACGGAAGTGAGACGCCAGGTCGAGTGGGGTTTGGTAGAGCTAACCCAAGTCCAGGCCACTGACACCTCCGGTCCAGTAGAACGCGTCGTGGGGTAGTGAGAGGAAGAACCAGTTTATCGGGAATGTGTCGGACCTCCACACAAACCCCAGTAACAGGACAACTTTTTATTTACTACCAGGTTGATTTGCGTTTGGCCTACCTTATCGTACGGTGACGTTCTACGACACCATCGGTACGACCAAGTCATACGGAAGTTAAAACTTATTTAGGGGTTGTAAATATTCCGTTCTTTAGTGTGAATAATTTGGACTGTCCCGTGTGGACACTTCACTTTTGGTAAAGTCCACTGATAGAGAACTTCGAGTAGTTCTCTTACGGTTC
>BLSH010034048.1:287657-321305 GCA_018402905.1 Glandirana rugosa
CTCTTCTAATTGTAACGTGTCTATCGTGCTCGGCGCGACACGTACTTTGACAGTATCTGCATTTTTGGCCAAAAACAGTGCTTTCGGCCGAAACAAAAAAAAAATGATACTGAAGGGGGGCGGGGTCTGCCCCGGGTACTGCCCATTGCAGGGGGGTGTTATGCAGGAGAAGAAAAGATTAACATTGCGCAGATATCGTGGCTCTCACGAGCTGCACTGTGCATGAAACGGTCATGTAATTACACAGAAGGGGAGAGAGACACAAGCTATCAGATTTCGGCCCTGATGTCGGAGGTGGGCGGGGCCGAACAGCTAGCAAACACCAGACAATGGGATAGGGGCTGGGTGGGTGTTAGCTGTTCGGTCCCGCCCACCTCCAACATCAAGGCCGAAATCTGACAGTTTGTGTCTCTCTCTCTGAATGCAGTGTAATTACATGACAGTTTCATGCACAGCGCGGCTCGTGCTATCTGTGCAATGTTAATCTTCTCATCTCTTACTGAGTGGGCATCCCTGGGCACAGCCCAGGGGCCCCAGGTGAACACGGGGCCCCACCAGGGCTGGTTCTGATTGTGCTGCCACAATAAATTAGAACGACTGCAGTCTGGAATCTGAATTTGACTGCATGCATGACAGCTATCAGTGCTGGGCTTGGGAGTCGTGCGGCCGCTTCTGTTCTACTTCTACTTCTGCTCCGCTTGCCAGCCCGGCTGTCACTCCTAACTCTCTCCTGTCTCCCCTCTCCTTCACTGTTCTCCCGACTCCCGAGCTCCGCCTCCACGGTCTCCACCACTTGGGGAGCAGGTATGTTCTTTGACTGGACCTTCTTACATGGTAATCCTTCTCCTTCCTCGCTGAGCTCTCTCCACTGCCATCAACTCGCTCTCCCTCTCCCTCCTGCCGGGTCACTACAGCTTTCTTCGTGAGTTACTTTAATTTCTACACCACCGGTCATTTCTTCCTCTGCCTACACTTTCAGCGTGCAGTGTCCTTTACTGCTCTCCCCTCCATAAATCTGCACTGCAAACATCGCTGGGGCCTCCCATCTCCACACAGGTCTACACATTCATATTGTTCTGATAATGGTATATACATAAAATAAAAATATTCAGTGTATATATATATATATATAATGTATACTGTATACCACTATGTATCAGAACAATATGAATGTATTCCATTATGTTTTCTATATGCCAGCTCTCTGATTGTATTACACATGCCTTTATCACACTTGGAAATTGCCATTATGTATTTCTATGATTATTAAATGTTCACAATATATGGAAATAAATGCAATAAATTGACAACCTCATATACTCATGTATATCTATAGTGTCCTGCCTCATTCAATATCCCACAACTATTGTCATTTTGAAGGTAAACTCATGTCCTAACTGCCTGTGTTTTCCACAACCACACGTCTAAATAAGACTGGTAAAAGCAGGCAGTTGAACCATTGCTTTACCACCATGACCACCCATTTCAGGGCTGCACTCATGGCAAAAATGTAATAGCATTTCAATATGAACGCATGGTGTACTACACCATAATCACCCTGCAGTCATGTGCAATGCACATGGTTGTGGCACAGTAGGTCAGCATTTTCAGGGTTAACACATGCATTGAGTGACATACCACTCCCTCACTGCCTGTTAAAACCAGCAATGCCAGCTGTACATCTCAGCAATCCCTTACAGCCCCCTTTAAGCCCATCTTCCTCTCTCAGAGCCCCCCTAGATCCCTTTAGTTCCATGCACCAACTCATTCCTAACTGGAGAATGTGTTTTCTAAGTCCCTTTCTCTGTCTCAAAAGTGAGACTTCAGGAGTCAGTTAAGGCCCCTGATATCTCACCAAAGACCCCCTAACAACATTGTGAAAAACATGTAATGTGTTATTGTTAAAAAATGGCAAAAAAAAAAAAATCAGACTAAAAGTTCTAAACCCACTGTTCTCCAAGGTCACCGTCTCCCTTATAGGGGCCCCAGTGCATTACTTTGCCCAGGGGCCCATGATGCTATTAAGATGGCACTGTTTCTATCAGAGCCCTCCAGTGCCACCTGTGAGTGCCAACCAGTGTCACCTGTCAATGCCATCTGCCAGTGCCACCTGTCAGTGCCATCCAGTGTCATCTGCCAGTGCCACCTGTCAGTGCCAACCAGTGCCATCTGCCAGTGCCAAAGTGCCACCTGCCAGTGCCATCCAGTGCCACCTGTCAATGCCAACCAGTGCCACCTCATATCCTCTGTCAGTGCCAATCAGGGCCTCCTGCCAGTGCCAATCAGTGCCACCTGCTAGTGCCAACCAATGCCAGCTATTAGTGCCAATCAGTGCTTCCAATCAGTGCCCATAAGTGCCGCCTGTCAGTGCCCAGGCAGGCTGCATATGACAATTGTATATAAAAATATAAATATTTTTTAAAAACTGTAATTTTCAGCTTTCGGCCTATTGCATTTCCAGTTTCCGTTTCGGCACCAAAATTTCCATTTGGTGCACCACTAGAATTTATTGCCTTGTTTAAGAGAGACAAGTGGGTGGGACAAGGGGAAGTTAGAAAAATGTTGGAAAATGCCAGGCAACAGCCTCAACACCATCGTGTGGGAGTAATGCTAATGACCAGCATTGATTTATTACAGTGAGAAACATGAGAGAGAAGCTCACTCCACCGTTTGGCCAATTTATTCAAGTTGAGAATCTGACTATCTGCAATCTTGAATAGGGTAAGCCTCCATTCACACCTATGCAGTTTGCTTTAGCGCATTTCTACAGTGCTTTATTGCTGTGCTTTCCATGTTTTTTTACTGCGATTTTGCTGCAATTTGCATTTTGCATTTTTTTCTGCTTTTTTTGGGGGGAAAATTTGTTGTTGGGCAGATTTAAAGTGGGTGCCCCAGACCCCCCAAGGTCTAAATCTGGCACTGCTTGGCTCGCAATAGTTGTCCCACTAGTTGTATTGCCCCTTGCTCTCCCCCTTCTTACACTTACTTGAAGCCTATCTCGTTCCAGTGCTGTGCCTGTCTGCAGAGGCACTAGTCTCTCGCTCTTTCTCTCCTCACAGGCCCAGATACAGCTGCGGGAGCCATGGCCTTTTGCTTTTAATCAAATCCTGGGGCTCAAACCCGAAGGTGTGCCACCATGAGTCTCCTATGGTGGCACACGGAGAAAAGGGGGAGCAGCGAGCCGGCATGGGTCCCCAGAAGAGGAGGTTCCGAGCTGTTCTGTGCAACATGATTGCACAGAGCACATAAGTGTACCATGTTTATTATTTTAATTTAAAAAATACTCTTTACAACCTACTGCAAATCAACTTCTCACTATTGCCAGTCGTTTTGATATAATGTATCATCTTTGCTGTGGCAAGTATCTATAGAAGTTGTACAGCTGTACTGTCTATCCTGTGGAGTTCCATATTTGGACACCCTAGGAATAAATGGATATGGTTTTTATGTCATAATTTTTTTTTTATGGATTTTCAATAAACTATGTAATTTTATTATGAACTATATCTTCCATAGTCCCGTGGTGTGCCCTTAAAGTCCACTTCATTTTTTTGGGCGTTTCCTCCCAATTCCTTCTTGTCTTGTTATAGCATTCCTTTTTTTACCCTTTACAACCGCTTTAAGGTTACATAAATGGCTATTTACGAAGCACAAAGCATGGGCAAAGTATTTGATATCAAAGATTTAAGACATAGAGCCACTTCCAGTTCGGAACCACTTTATAGAATACCTGTCATGAGAGAAAGGCATAGACTGCTAAAACTAACCTGGAAATAATAGTGGTCAATCTTTGGTTTAGGTGCTTTTAATCTCTGACCTGGAACAAGCAAGCTGCAAGCGAAGTCAATTAAGATGAAAATTGTTTGGGTCCATTACTGAGAAAGCATGGAAGCCAGAGAGTCGGCATGACAGCCAGGATGTGCTGAATAGTTCTAACCCATATGTTATGAAATTGAAATCCACCTCTTAGTTTTAAATTGTACATACTAATGTTGTGTACACAGCTCCCTTTTTGGTTTATAAAAGTGTAGCGCCCTCTACCATAGGTGGGTGCTTAGAAATAGATTTTTTTGTTAAGAGTAGGTGAATTTAGTCAGGCCTGACTAGAAGTGAGGCCTGATTGTTTTGATTCTGGGCAGAGGAGTGGCCCAGAGAGGACTGGAGACTGGAGGGAGCAACACCCCTTGGTTACCCCTCCCCTCTTCTTCCTAAAGTTCTGGAAAAGGGGATGAGAAGAGGAGGTGAGGCTTTCTGATGTATGATAAGGAGCCATGACCAATCCCTAACCTGGATTGGCAGGGGACAGGCTTACTTAAATGCTGTGGTCTGCCCAGTGGTGGGGGGGGAGAGAGTTTGGGTGGAAGTGATGGAGATGGAATAGTGTGGAGGCTGTCAGGGCCTTGAGGGAGCCCCTAGTCTGGGGGGGTGACCTCGGCCTAGGAGAGCTTGGGTGGAGCCAGCAGGAAAGAGCGAGATCCTGGTGGAGAAGCACAAGGATGAGCGGAAGAGGACAGCAGGAGAGAGAACACTATCAGAGAGATCTTCGAGAGGAACTACAAGTAACAGGTGTCGTTGAGTGACACAGCCCAGAGAAGTGGAGATGCACAAAGCAGATTGAGAGGAAGACAGTCTGGAAGAGGTGCAAGAGGAGAATGGGATCTGGTGTCATGGGCAGTGTGCAGATGGGCTGGGAGATGTAGTCCATCGTGGGCCAGCTAGCACCAACAAACTAACTTTCTACACAAGGGGAACCTCAACCCCGAGCCTGCAAAGGGCGGTCCGGAGACCCGGTAAATCTAAATCGGGTCTCACATGTGCTAGCTAGGCCAAACAAGACTATTTGGAGGCCTGGTAAATTTCCTTCCACGTCTCATCAGTGACAAGTAAGAGTTGTGCAGGAGAGAGGAACCAGGAGTTGTCAAGAACAAGAAGTGTGCTGGAGAGCAGTTGGAGTATATAATATATAGGAGATGGAGTGTATGGAGTATATTTACTGGAGAGTGTATATAGTGGTCCTGTGTCCACTGTTAATCCTTGTGCATCCCATAATTACCCCAATCCCTTTCCAAGTTCAATCCGCAAATAAAAACAACAAAAACAAAGAGCAAGCCTGGTTTCTGACTCCAGATGCCAGTAGGAGTATGATTGAGGGCAGTTGTGAGCAGGTGAACCGCTACTTCCAGCCAGCCCTGTGGGGCTAGGGCTACAAATGCACTTGTGAAAGTTTTTTTTTTCCAAATATATAGTTTTATTAAACTTCAAGGCATACAGAAGTACAAAAGAAAACAAGTTTTTACATCCATCATATACAGAAGTCATACACAGAAATAGCCATGACAGGTATTCATATAAGCGGTAGGACACATAGAACACCGTCTTAGTTACAGGTAGAGTACCGTATGTTTATACCCTTGTTTATCTTCCAGTGCCTATCATATATTGCATACAGTTAAATCCAGAAAGATGAACTTTTTTTATACTGCTGTGAGTAAATGTTCAATAAATACTTGTTGATCAAGCTAGTTTCTGCTCTCTCTCTCTGAGGCCTTTTTTCAATAGGGTGACCACCATCTCCGACTACTGCAGGACAGTGGATTCCTTCTGCTTTCATCCAATCTGCTGTAAGCTATTGACAATGCACATCACTAAAGATAAGTCATTTTGAAGTTTTGTAGCCGACACCCTAACGTGCATACATCTATCTTACCCATACAGCAGTTTATTGGAAGAAAGTGGAAGTTCTGTATATAAAACAATGAGATTTTGTAATGGTGACTTATGATTCATATGAATGAAGTGTGAGTTTTAAGGCTGGGTTCACACTGCTCAGATCTCAGAGATCGCATATGATTTCGCACCGCACTGCAGTGTGAACCATATGTGATGCAAAATCAGCCATAGAGATTGTATAGCTGAATTTGCATCGCAATCGGAGCAAACTCGCACAGGACCCTTTTTTTTTGCAGGGTCAGAATCGGATCGCATGGTGGTTCACACCATGCGATCCGATTCCTGTGCGAGTTTGCAGTTCGCAGTGCAATATGTGTACTGATTTGGGGGTGTCATTAACATTGTATTGACACTCCCCAGAGTTTGCATATGGCAGTGTGAACTGCCGCCCAGAGACCTGCGATGCGGGAAACCGCAGTGAATTCGCAGGGTTCCCGCATCGTTGCAGTGTGAACCGAGGCTTACTGATGGGTGCACTTTACATGTTCTGCCTTGTTGTTCAGTTTATCAAAAGCCATTCAAATAGTTTATTCATTTTTACATACATACATATCACCAGTTTCATGAGATCACCACCACAAGCCAATTTCTGGCTCCCCTTACTTTTATATATCTGTACTGCATTCAGTTTTTACTATCCAGATGTTTGAATACAAATTTACATTTATATTAAGTAGTTTAGCAATAGGTCCATGTAAGCTCATTAAAACCTTGCACTGTTACCATCTGTAGATTTCCCTGGACTGTTTTTTCTTGTAGAATACCATGGAGATGCCTAGCACTCTCATCTGATTTACAGTGATAACCTATACCACCAAGAATAACAAGAAATCAAAGCAACGTTAAATGCCAAAACATTGTTTAAATTGGAATTTTTATTGCTTTTGGTTTTAGCTGTTGCTCCAGGGACATATACCATACTGCTTCTCAACTGGTGCCTAATCCATGATCTTTTTCCAAGTTTGCTCTCTGTCTTGTCTCCTTGATATGGGAATGAAAATTTTCAGTTAAGTAGGGACTGTTCACTAACGCCAGCCACAATCAGTGTTGATGGGAGAATCCATCTATTCTATCTATCCAGGGCTGTCTTTAATATTGATTGGACCCTGGGCAAATATTTCCTTGGGCCCCCCCAATGCAATTTCACTCTCCACCTGCTCTGAGACGTACAATAAATAGCAACTAGGATCAAAATCAGTTTACTGAATCAGATCAGCAGTGATTTTGATTGGTTGCCAGAGGTTACAGCATATCATTACCAGTTATTGACTGGTTGTTAGAGGTTACAGCACACATTACGGCTCACTGATTAGTTGATAGAGGTTACAGCACATGCTTTATGCTTGTTTGATTGCTAGAGATTACTGTACATCAATACTGCTCACTGATTGGTTGCTAGAGGTTACTGCACATCATCTCCTCACTGCCTGAACACCATGGACGGGGGAGCGCAAAGTCGCTTTCCTGACACCACAGAAATGTGCTGCACTTTAGCAGTGGCATCAATTATTAATGACACCCTCACACATTTGCTGACATGTGCTGTGGAATTTCAAGCATGCCTTAGTCTCTCCAGTGGGCAGCATCCAGTATAGGTGATGGTGAATATGACCTCGGAGGGGGCATGATATACATATGAATGCCACCTTTGTTTACATATCAGAACAGCTGGCCGTCACTATTTACATGTGAATGCTGTCGCTATTTACATATCAATGCCGATTATTTACATGTAAACATAGGGTCTACAGGTGAGTCATCTGTACACAACCATAGGGCAGAGTTGGGCAGCTTTAGTAGCAGCGCTTAGATATCGGGACACAGCAAAGATCTAAAACTTCAAGGGACAAGGGAATTTAAACTAGGATAGTTGGCAAGTATGAGGCAGCTGCTTTGGGCCCTACAACAATGACAGGGCCCAGGGCAGCCCTGCCTTAAAGATGGCCCTGTATCTATCTATCTATCATCTATCTATCCATCTATCCACCTATTGAGCTCCCCAGGTGGGGGGAGCCATCCCTGCTGGGAGAACACACAGTGATTATTGCTAGCAGCTAAAGGCCCTGGCAATAATTAAATGAAAGATCTGATAGGCTCGTTGTAACCAAATTGGGTATAGATCAATCAATTTGGGTACAATCAGCCTACCCATACATGGTTCAAATCTCGGCCAGTCCTTGCTCAGCTGAGATTTGAACTGTCTATGGGCCAGCTTTAACAAGGTAAATGTTCACTGAGCTTAGTAAAGAAGGCGATTACAATAATGTTCAAGGAAAATACATAAAAAAAGGAACTTTTCTTGCACATGATTGGATGATTGACATCAGAAAGACTAAACAAGTCTATGTTGCCACCATCCCTTATTTTATATAACACACAATTTTTTTTACCTCTAACTGATGGGACTTTAAAAGCAACCAATCAAATGAATTAAAGGTTAAAATATAACTTTTATTTGTTAAAAAAAGGAATCCCAAAATAATTTCTATAGATAAAATATATCATCCAAAACCTACAAAAAGTGGTAGGAGCATAATATATAGATGGGTTTACACAGTAACATATGCATCAGTATCCATTTAACAGTGATATTCCCAGTTGCTGGTTTCACAACCCCTGCAATCATATAACTCTGACTGCAAGGTTTATCCAGTCAACTGGTCTCCAACGCGTTTTGAGTTTTTTTTCACAACATTCTCTTCCTCAGGGACATGATACCACTCTGAAGAGTACAAGTAATGATTTACAATCGTATTCATAAAGTACACTTTCTTTATTATGTTTCTTTGTACACAGATGTCCCCCTGTTCCCTTCCGGGATCTGCTATCTCCTGGGTGAGATAAAAATTGTGCAGCATGCAAAGGCTTACATATGTGAACAACTGTGGAGCTTTATTTTCTCATGTCCCAATGGAGGCAGACACCAATGATTGCCAAGTTTGGCAGTCCATGGCGATGCCCTCTCTACTCAGCTTGTCTGATGCAGGAGAGCAGTACCATGTGTCGGCAGCACTCATTTGATAGGTTGCCTTTAAAGTCCCATGTCAGAGGTAAAAAAATGTGTGTTATGGATGATTGACATCAACACAGCTTAAGCTGGCCATGGACCAATCAAAATCCATCCTGTTCAGCAGTGTGTGGCTGTCTGAGACATGCTGGCTGCAGTTGCTGATCAGCGTATTCTGACAGCAGCGGGTCCCATTGTCAAAATGCAATGCCCTGGTGGATGGGGAGGGTGTTGGGGAGGATTCCTCCATACTCCTCTTTTGTGTGGCTGGAGGAATATTTGTTTGCTTTCTTTGTATCTATGTTTAGTTTTGCCCTTTGTTATAAGATGAGCTAATATTCCCTTTTGTTAATTAAACCTTATATTCATTATTTTTTTTTTAATACAGCTACCCAAAATACCTATTTTGACTTTGCATCAGGCTCTTTTGTACTTCATGCACATGTACTGACAAGGAACATACTGACAAGAGTGAGCAGTGGGATGAGCGTATCACTCTGCTGCTGCTCCTCCCCCTCTCCTTCTAGTCTGACTATAGGCTGTTACAGTGAAAAGCCAATGCACCAGCCAGACTTTGTGGTCTGGCATGGATGCTTTAATCGAAGGACTGCATAATAAAACAAATGCTTAGAAGCAAGTACAACAGCTTCTAAATATCTCTTTTAACTATGTATATAGCTGCTTGTTTAGATTTTCCCTTTAAAGTATATCATGTGGCTTCATACACAATAGACAGTATAATTAGCTAAATTCCAAGTTAATGTTGCTTATGAAATGTGGTAAGATATGTGTTTACCATGACAATTATGAGAATGATCACTCAGTGAATGTTAAAGCAATGATGAAATGTGATTGGACATACAAAACTAAGCAATGTTTCCTTGTTGGTTATTACAGTCTACTTTCCATTGCCTTTACGTCTGCCTTTCTTATTTTCTGTGACATTACATTCAGTTTTCGGCGATGGGGTCCTGTGGGGCTTTTTCTTCACAGTGGCCACATTTTGTTGTATTGATTTATTTTTTTGCTTTTCAGCAGAATCTGACAGTTTGCTAGCAAGTCCAGTAATGTAGTCAAGTGACTTCTGCAACTGCTTTACATACTCTTGCATTGTCTTTATAGTGCTATGGGAACTGTGTGAGATCCTTAATAAGTCTCTGATGTTATTCAAAAGAATGCTGATTTGAAGATGTTTTGAACAGAGGTAGCACTTGGCGTCAGCAGTCCTTGACATCAGCTGGGAGAGACTGTCAGGGTCTTTTAACTGCAAGAGGAAGAATAAAAACACAATGGCAATGCATACGAAACGGTAGCGGCTGGAAATGTTCTTGAGTTGTTGGTTTTATATATCCATGTCTGGTTATCAGCCATAAGAGCCCATTCACACTATGGTAGCACATTAGCATGCATATTGTTAAGGCAGTCTGTTTATTTGAATAGGCTGGCAATTCACAATAATGGACTAAAAATTGCATCTGCAGCATTTTTGTTAATGTAGTGCAACACACAGTATTGTGTTATTGTGCAGTGTAGTGTGCTGTGAAGCATGCATGTTGTTGAAGTGCATTGTGTGCCATTCATATTAATAACTTTGTCATAGATATAGATATGGATAAACAATCTATACAAACTAGACATTTTTTGGCAATATTGTCTTGCAAAAGTCATTCTAATTTTTAATCTAATCGATAGACAAAAACAATGAGAAAAAAAATGTTTATCAGACAGTACAGGACATAGGCATAGATTCATAGATCACAGGTTATATGCCGCTACCTTCAGGTGTTTGGACATTGACAAAAGCTTCATTGAGGTCCACCCCTAGTGTCCCCATAGAACTCCATGAAGCTCCAGTTTTTTCTAGTGTCCTTAAGTGATGGACATCTTCTCCTCTTGTATAACATTTTGCTACTATCTTTCCACCAAATATACTACCTCCTTCAACCGACACTTCTATCAACTGTTTACTGCCTGCTTTCTGCCTTCATGGCTGGAGCAATTTCTGGATTAGGGACCCTCAAGCTCACATTAGGATTTAGGAACAGTATTTGTACCCTGCAGGCTTGGGGCTGGCCTGTAATGTTTGCTTCAGGCACTGGATCCTGCATTCGGTGCTCACCTGGTGGTTCAATTAGTTTAATTAGACGCAGTGTGCTATACAGGTCCATATCCAGGTCCATGGTATATCCCTATGGCACCCAGACCTTGAAGTCCCCTTTTCAGGGTATGCCCAAGGATGATTGCTCCATAGTATACACTACATCCTTATTCTACAAGACATGCTGCAGCATTATGCACATAACCTCATCATAGGGTACAGGTGTAAGTGAACTTGAAGTCTTAGTGTATTACCCTAACTGTATTTCTCACTATTCGGGCTAATTGATAATGTTCTAGTGTTCACCCATTCAAATTTGGGGGTTCTTTTCCACCTCCCAACCAGAAGTTCCTATCCACCTACTGACATGGTGCTTATAAGACTATTAGCTGTGCACTTCCGGATGTCATTTTCTGCTGACAGCACAAGCTGTTCATTTGTGACACCACCTGTTGCCCAACTTCAAAAGGAAACAGCCAATGGAACTCTGTTAGTGCCTGAGTTACTTCATACCAGTGGTGCTGAACTTCCTTAATCCACATCCATTCCATGAGTACCCTGCAGGGGAATATCTTCACTCAGCAATGTGGGATTTCAGGCATTCAGGAGTTGGAACACAAGGTGCAGATTAGGGTTGCCACCTCATCCCTTTAAAACCGAACACATATTAATTACACGGATTCTGTGGCTGATTAAGGCGGTAATTAAACTCACTTGGTGCCTCATCTGCATTAAATTAGCCTCAGAACCTATGCAATCCATATGTGTTCGGGTTTGAAGGGATGAGGTGGCAACCCTAGGGCAGATGGCAGTAAGTTTGCTGCAGGCCCAGCAAAAATTTCAAGTTTCTCTCAAGTTACAAGTTCGGAGTAAGGTCTAACAGTCGCCACATCTGACCTACAAGTTTGATTGGGCCTTGACTCCCCTGATTATAACTCTACCAAAATGATAGAATTAACATAGAATCAGCTCTGATTTTATGTTGATTGTATTTCCCTACTGGGATTGTGGGTTTTTTTTTTCAGCTTCTGCTAACATTAATAGATACAGTATATTGGGATAGTCCCTAGTGCGCTAAATTGCAAAAAAAAAAAATATATAATTGCCTGATGCACTTGCTGTGACACAAACCAAATGCTATGTGAATTTTCTGCTAGAGGCCTTGAGATTTCTCTCCTCCACTATTTGACCGCTTCAATAATGGGCACTTTTACCCCCTTCCTGCTCAGGCCAATTTTCAGCTTTCAGCTCTGTTGCAATTTGAATGACAATTGTGCGGTTATGCAATACTGTATCCACATGAAAGTTTGAAAAAAAAAAAAACATGGTTTTCTTAGTTTCTGTTATAATATTTTGCAAATAAATAATCGTTCTTCGTAAATTTCGGTCAGAATGTATTCGGATACATTTCTTTGGTGAAAATAACCCAAATAAACTAAAACTGGTGAACACAGAATCTGGTGCAGCCGTGCATAGTAACCAATCAGCTTCTCGGTATTATTGAATTGAACAAGCTGAAGCTAGGAGCTGACTGGTTACGAGGCACAGCTGCACTAGATTCTGTGTGCACCAGTCATAGTAAATCCCCCCTAAAGTGTTCTGGTCTGTGCACCTGCTCCTGCATGCATGTAAAATTTTGACATGTGGCTATACCCGTGTTCTCTCATTCGCATCCACTTCCATAGGTTGCCTGCATGCAGCTCGGGGTGGATGCCGATGTGAAAAAAAAATGCATGATGTATTTCCTGTTGTGCAAGTCTCATCCATGTGCCCTCCCAGATACAATCATCATTTCCTGAGGGACCTTCTGATCATGGCAATCCTTGCCTCTCTAAGCCCACTGGAGCTGCTAAAAAGTCTTCCTCGTGGCAAAAGGTTGCCCCCTACTTCATACTTGCCAACAGTCCAGATTTTCCCAGGACAATCCCGAAAATTAGACCCTCGTCCCGATCAAAATCCCGACTTTTTTTGGCACCAGCTTCTGGCTATGAAAACATGGCAGCGAGATCTCCTTCCTACTGGCAGGTCTCTTCCCCCTGTGTTCATTGGAGAGGGGAGGGGCCTCCGATCCGTGCAGCTAACTGGCTTCGGTGTACAAGCAAATTGTCTACTTGTACACTGAAGAGAGAAGCTGGTTAGCTGCACGGATAGGAGGCCCTTCCCCTCTCCAATGAACACAGGGGAAAAAGACATGCTAGCTGGAAAGAGATCTCACGGCCATGTATAACAGTTGAGAGTTGCCTACTGAATGCCAGGAGATGCCACGGGCACCCCAGAGCTGCCCCCCGCCCCCCCCCCCCGCTCAATTCTTAGCTGACAGCCAGAGGTGCAGGGGGGGATGCTGCAGGAACCACAGTTACAGGCAAGTGGCCATGCCTGGGGTGATCTGGGGGTATAGAGCTGGGTTGGGGGTGCACATCAGGTCTGTACTATGTCTGCACCCTCTCTAACAGTCTCCTGTACCATGTTTGCACACGCTCTAAGACTCCATACACACTATTAGATTTTTCTGCAGATTTTTGTCTTCAGATTTACCAAAACCATATAATATGAGGTCAAACCTTATAAGTTTCGGTTTGTATCCAATCAGGCATTGCACTACATGGTTTTGGTAAATCTGCAGCAAATCTAATAGTGTGTATGGGATCTAACAGTCTCCTGTACTATGTCTGCACACTCTCTAATAGTCTCCTGTACCATGTCTGCACCCTCTGACAGTCTCCTGTACCATGTCTGCACCCTCTGACAGTCTCCTGTAACATGTCTGCACCCTCTCTAACAGTCTCCTGTACCATGTCTGCACCTTCTCTGACAGTCTCCTGTACCATGTCTGTACCCTCTCTGACAGTCTCCTGTACCATGTCTGCACCCTCTCTGACAGTCTCCTGTACCATGCCTGCACCCTCTCTGACAGTCTCCTGACAGTGTCTGAAGCTAAGCAAAGCAAACACAAGGTGTAAACAGGACTGTAAGCTAACCATTTTATTAAGTGGCAGGAGCTTTGACTGGCGTTAAGAGAGCTTTAACAAAGCCTGTCTGAAGCTCTGTTTTGAAGCAAGTGTAAATTAGCTCTTATGAAAAAAAAAATGTCCAAAATCTTTTTTTCTCTTTATCTTTTTCAGGAGATGTACAAATACTCTTTAATTGCTGTGCTCTCCTTACCTCCAGTTCTCAGTTTCTGCTCACTTAAGATGCTTTAACCCCATTCTCGCCTATTGTTAAAATCGGTGTTTGTCACCTTTCCCACTCGGAAAAGGGTTTCAGGGCTTTTATACCCCTACATCATATTGCAGCTTACAGTCCACATATGTGTGACTGCATTAGGGCTCATTTACACTTACTGTGAATTTAACACCCATTCAAGTGCCTACCGCTTCAACGTGCTTTAATTTATGTGTTTTTGATGCTTCTGTGATGCTTCTTTGAAGCTTTTTTTTTTTTTAACAGAAAAGCTTCTTTGAAGCTTTAATGAAGCTTGGCACATGCGGTGTGTGTGTTGGTTTTCTGTTTTTTTCAAAAGGAGAAGTAATAATAATTTAAAAGCAAAGCTAACACTGAATTAAAGCTCTTGTACCTCTGCAGGTGTGGTTAAGGAGCGCTCTGATAGACTTGTATGGGGCCTTTAGAGAAGCGCTGAAGCAAAATAAAAGTGACAAAGGGTAATTTTTGAAGCAAAGCAAATGCAACAGTTTGAACAAGTTTGTAAGATAACCAATTTATTTAGTGAAAGGTACTTTGATTGGCATTTAGAGCGATTTAAACAGCATGTCAAACGCCATGTTTTGAAGCAAATGTAAACAAGCCCTAAGTTTTTTTTTTTATTCAAGTTAAGAACATTTTTAGCAAATACAGGAAATACCCGTTAATCATGCCAGGGATGCAGTGTCCTTGTCACTTTCTGTGAGCTGCACTGAAAAACATCTTCCTTTCTAGCTGTCTTTTGTAAACTACCAATTGCCTTGACCCCCTCATGTAATGAAGATAAAGAGATACAGACACGTTTGTAGTCCATATCAAAAGAGCAGCCTAGGGTGACAATTATTACTCCGTAAACAGATAACATAGCCATCCGAGGACACGTTATGTGTTATTTTCAGGATTATCATGTTAGAATAAAAGGATAAAAAAAAAAAATGAAAATGAAAAGTTATGCAGCCACCACACCAACGACTGAATCTGCAATGTTTTACATTTTTGGATTTAGATATACATTAAGGAATATGTTAAAAATGTCCATAGTCACGGGCACATGTGTGCTCTAATATGTAAACCTCTTGTGGACCGCCCACCACCTTTTTACTATGGCAGATCACCTACATGTAATAATCCAGTATTTCTAAGTAGGGGGCATGCGGGGCCGTCGCCCAATCTGTGCTGTCATTCGCTACAGCACAAATCAGTTAGCAGGTCCCGGGCAATGATTTATGCCTGGGACGTGCTAATCGGCTTAGCCAATGACAGTACAGAGGGCTGTGTTTACTAACAACACAGGGCTCTGTACACGGAGCAGAGATGTGGCTGTTTTTTTCTCCCTGCAAAACACAGAGATAAAACAGCGATATCTCTTAGTAAAATCAGCACACATTAGCCATTTTAGGCACACAGTTACTTTGATTGCCCCTAGATGTTAATCCCTTCCCAGCCAGTGTCATTAGTGCAGTGACAATGTATAGTTCATTATCACTGAATTAATGCCACTGGAGAGGTCGGTGTCAGTTATTGTCAGATTGCCCGCCTCACTTTCACAGTCCCACTATACGTCACTGATCACCGCCATTACAAGTGTAAGAAAAAAAAATTCCAGTGTATATTCCATAGTTTGTAGACACTATACCTTTCACACAAATCAATCAATTCACACTTATTGGGATTTGTATGTTTTTTTACCAAAGACATGTAGCAGAACAAATTTTGGCCTAAATTTATGAAGAAATTTGACTTTTTATTGAATATGTTTTACATCAGAATGTAAAAAATATAGTTTTTTTTTTCAAAATTTTTTGTCTTTTTTTATATAATAAAATACAGTTGTAATCAAATGCCATCAAATGAAAGCTCTATTTGTGTGAAAAAAATGATAAAAATGTCATTTGTACAGTGTTGCATGACAGCGCAATTGCCAGTTAAAGTAGCATAGTGCTGAATAGCAAAAAATAGCCATGAAGGGGACTGAAGTGGCTAAAGTAATTTTCAATATTTTGAAATCTTCAGTGTTCTTTAATATAATATCTGATGGTCCTTGTTCAGGCACTTGCTGAGGTTGGGTGGCAGCGCTCTCTCCCTGCCTCCAAATTGTTTCTCTGCAATGACACACTGTTACATACTCCCCAATGAAGATTAAAAAGTGCCTGTGTAAAGGGCACATTACACAGGCATTTTCCCGGTATTTTCATTTAGGAAACCCACCCTTAAAAATGACATGCAGTCATTGCTGAAATGCATGCAGGTAGAGAAAGTGTCTTTTTTGTTTGACTTTCACCTAGGATCGAATTTTTAAATAATAATTTTTTTCTTTTTTATTGTTGCCTTGTGTTGTACTCTTTCCACCAATATTCCCCTCCGTCTTACAACAATGTTGGGTTTACAACTAACCTAATGGTCAATGACTTTGAAAATGTTGACATTATTGGATTAGCAGGGCAAGCAAGCAACTAGGCATTTTCAGGAGGGGAGAGGTCACAGTACAGGTTTCTACTAATACCCTGCACCTCACAAAGTAGTCTCAGTTTCTCCAAACCCACTCCACATTATACTCCTACCAAATGGTGTTTTTACATACCATGAGTTTAGACCCAACGTTGAATGTTACTTTCTCCTTCTCTCTTGTGTATGTCAGAAAAATACGATCTTGGGTCAACATTTTTACTTCAATGTTGGAATTGAGCTTCAAGGTGATTGGCTGAAAGGGGGGAGCATGCACGTGCTGGCTGTAATCCCACCATACCCACTGTTTCTGCTGTGTCCCATTTTCATCCAAATATAAGCCTCCACATGGATCCAGCACAACCCTTTCATGTAAAAAAAAAACACAAATTAATAAAACAGTAATAAAAATGAAATATTCCCAAACAATAGCACAGTGAAAAACAGAAATCTGCAACATCACACTGTCATCAAAATTGCTAAGTGTACAAAAGGCGGTTATTTCTCATGTCACGTCGTGGTTTCATTGTGTATTCAAGCAGGTTTATCAGACAATTCAAACCACCTTGCCAGGACCTGGGTTACTGCTTGGTTCACCTGCAGGTGGCACTGTTGCTTTTTGCACCTAAGGGTGCAGTTCTGGTGGCCACCAGCGGGTGTCTCCCAGCTGATGGACTTACTAATTATCTGGCTGCACCTGACATGACCTGCTGGGAGTATATAAGCCTACACTTCACTGAGGTTCAGGGCTTCAGTATTGTTTTCTGCAAGCCGTGTTCCTGCCTGAGCCTGATCTGTCCCTTGAATCCTTAATCCTGATCTGGAGTCCTGTCCCCTGTGAGCTGCTTTCTGCTGCCGCTGTTGCTGATTTGTCCTTGAATCCTTGGCCCTGATTCGGAGTCCTGCCCCCTGTGACCTGCTTCCTGCTGCTTCTGCTGCTGCTAGCTTCTGTTCCTTTTGTCTCTGCCGGTATTCTTATGTGTGTTCCCTTATTTGTAAATAATTAGTTAGGGCATTTGCTGGGGTTTCTTTGTTTCTACTACTTTCCACCTTGCTTGTTTATTGTTACTGGTGCTGGTATTGGATGCATATCATTTTCATAAATAAACATATTTTCACTTATCCATATGTCCTGATTTCTTTAGGTGCAGCCAATTGATCTGTTTACCCTTACTGGATGCTTACATCCTGACATAATACTGAAGCCATACTATCAGATTGGCTGCACCTGGGAAATTAGGATTTTGCATTTGTTAATTGGTGCAAGATGCAGTTTGAGGAGGTTATGTATTTTGCCCTGCTTATAGAAGAAGACAGGGAATATTGCTGCCAAATCTTGAAAAAGCAGACTAGGGAACAATTGCTGGAATATATCCATCTGGCTCATTATCTGGTAGATTAAGGCAGCTGTTTGTTTGAGGAAATTCAGCCCCTCATTCAGATCTGTGTGGAGTTGGCTTTGTCTAGCACCTCTACTGGTCGTGATGATTTCTCTCCTCCCTTTAATGTTTCTCAGGTGGAGTGTCTTGTGTGGCTATTAGAGGATGATAAACCTATTTTTTGGAGCATTACTTTGTATTTTCACAAGAGGCATCGGTGGATTGTATCAATGCAGTACAATCTTTAGTTAGACGAAGGGATTGCAAATTGAAGTTTATTCAGCCCTTGCTCCAAACTTGGGCGGATCTTTCCTCCTTCATACCAGTTGACATGCACCCATCCACTAGCCACCAGTCTGTCCAGAGATCCCTCTCTCCGTTGTCCATAGAAACTCCCCAGAGTTTCTATGGAACCTCATCTGTAACTACTCCTGTTTCTTTCAGTACTACTATTACTCCTCTACCCACTGCCCATTCTATTTTCAAACCTGCAACCACTCGCAGGGTTCCAGTGTCTAAGCCTAAAAAAAAAAGGAAATTCTTTCCAACCTCTGTCATTCTACCTCTGTCCTCTCCTGCCTCTATGCCAGCTACTGCAGTCCAGCCCGCCATGATTCCATTGGCTCCAGTCCAGCTTGCCACGACACCATCTGCTTCAGTCAAACCTGATACCATACCACTTACTCCAGCCAGGCCTACCATCACACCTGCCACGTTGGTTCAGCCCATGAAAATTGGACCTTCTGCTTCTTATCTGCCTGTTGCTATTCCACCTGAACGTACTGGTTCTCTGTCTACCACCCAGTTTGGCCCTATGGACTCTTTGCCGGCTAATCAATTTGATCTCACTGATTCTGTTCCTGATGCCCTGCCTGGTGGTCCTGCTCCTGATGCCCTGCCTGGTGGTCCTGTTCCTGGTGCCCTGCCTGGTGGTCTCATTACTGATGCCCTGCCTGGTGGTCCCATTCCTGTCACCCTGTCTGATCCTGATGCCCAGCCAGTGCCCGCTGCCATGTCTGTTGCCTAGCCTGCTTTTCCGGGGCCCGCTGCCCAGCCTACTGTTCAGGTACCCACTGCCCTGCCTGCTGTTCTGGTGCCCGCTGCCATGCCTGCTGTCCTGCCTGCTGTCCTGCCTGCTGTCCTGCCTGATGATCTGGTACTCGCTGATGACCCAGTGCTTGCTGTTCTGGTGCCCGATACCCAGCTTGATGACCCGATGCCCAATGCCCAGCCTCATGATCCAGTTCTCAATGCCCAACCTGATGATCCAGTTCTTGATGCCTAGCCTGATGATCCTGATGCCCAGCCTGCCAATCCGTTAACTGCGGACCAACTTGATGACCCGTTGCCCTCTGCCCAGCCTGATGGCCCAGTGCCCTCTACTCAGATTGATGACCCGATGCCCCCTGATCCAGTGCCTGCTGCTCCAGTAACTGATGACCATGTTCCCGCTGATCCAGTGCCTGATGTTCCAGTGCCTGTTGTTCCAGTGCCCGCTGATCCAGTGCCTGATGTGCCTGTGCCCGCTGACCCAGTGTCTGATGACCCGGTGCTCGCTGATCCTGTGCTCACTGATCCAGTGCCTGATGACCCGTTGCCCACTGATCCAGTGCCTGCTGCTCCAGTACCTGATGACCCTGTTCCCGCTGATCCAGTGCCTGATGACCCAATGCCCGTTGATCCAGTGCTTGCTAATCCAGTGCCTGATGACCCTGTGCCCGCTGATCCAGTGCCTGATGACCCTGTGCCCGCTCATCCAGTGCCTGACGACCCTGAACCACTGATCCAGCGCCTGATGACCCAGTGCCCACTGATCCAGTGCCTGCTGCTCCACTACCTGATGACCCTGTGCTTGCTGATCCAGTGCCTGCTGCTCCAGTACCTGATGACCCTGTACCCGCTGATCCAGTGCCTGATGACACGGCACCCGCTGATCCAGTGCCTGATGACCCGTGCCTGCTGATCCAGTGCTCGCTGATCCCATGCCTGATGACCCAGTGCCTGCTGATCCAGTGCCTGATGACCCGGTACCTGGTGATCCTGTGCCTGATGACACCTAAGGGTGCAGTTCTGGTGGCCACCGGTGGGTGTCTCCCAGCTGATGGACTTACTATTTATCTGGCTGCACCTGACATGATCTGCTGGGAGTATATAAGCCCACCTTTTACTTAAGTTCAGGGCTTCAGTATTGTTTTCTGGAAGCGGAGTTCATGCCTGAGCCTGATCTGTTCCTTGATCCTGATCCAGAGTCCTGTCCCCTGTGATCTCATTTCTGCTGCTGCTGATTTGTCCTTGAATCCTTGATCCTGATCCAGAGTCCTGTCCCCTGTGACCTGCTTCCTGCTGCTGCTGGCTTCTGTTTCTTTTTTCTCCTGTCTCTGCCGGTATTCTTATGTGTGTTCCCTTATTTGGGAAATAGTTAGTTAATTAGGGCATTTGCTGGGGTTTCTTTGTTTCTACTACTTTCCACCTTGCTTGTTTATTGTTACTGGTGCTGCTATTGGATGTGTGTCATTTTCATAAATAAACATATTTTTCACTTATCCTTATGTCCTGGTTTCTTTAGGTGCAGCCAATCAATCTGTTTACCCTTACTGGGTGCTTGCATCCTGACACACCTATCCGAAACTCCAGGCTCTGTCCAATTGGTAAAGCTTGAATAGAGGTGTGATGGTGGATCAGGTGTGAAGTGCCTCATCTGAACACAGATCCCGTCTCCAGCTTTAGCGTCAAACTCATGATTTTGTGGTCAATCCCAAGACACTGCCAATTCTGTTATATGTAATATGTGAGCTGGTATTGTTGATTTGCTGGACCAGGACAAGGGGGTCGAAGGCAGAATGTGCATGTGCAATCACTACATACATTTCGTAACAGTGTGCTGTGTGCGGTGTACGCTGTTATTAGCCCCTTCCCTTGCTGGACTCACCATGTGCAATGGATGACCTTATCCTGGCACTGCCTAAGAGTGGAGATAAGGAACAGGATTGAAAAAATAGTATGATTGGCTTTGTTGTGGAGGGTTCTATCTGGCAAAAGTATATAAAGATTTTTAATTATTTTTTAAATTGATTGCTAGAAATAGTTATGGGCCAGATTTCCATTTCTTGACTTTATATACATGCAACATTTGGTGTCCTACCTCAGCTAGGATCACTTCTTTTATACAAAACATTTCCACCCTGGGCTGAATGAAAGAAATAAATCAACACACTCCACACTGCCGGGTATTATAATTAAACACAAGTAAAAGTGAGACACTGGACACTAGTTCAATCAAATTATCACTGGGCACACCAGCTCAGATTTGGCAGCACTCCACAAAATGGAGACACTCCTGAGAAAAGGGGGAAAAACCCAGAAAAATCCAGAGTAAGACTCCATGTATATATATATATATATATATATATATATATATATATATATATATATATATTACCCCCTTCCTGCCCAATTTTCAGCTTTCAGCGCTGTCACACTTTGAATGCAATTGTGCGGTCATGCAGCACTGTACTTATGTAGGGCCCTCTGCTTAGGTGGGAGCTAGTGAGAGGATTTTTGGTAGGTGAGGAAAATTTAATCAGGCCTGACTGAAGGGCGGGCCTGATTGTTTTTATTTCTGAGCTGGGAGTGGCTCAGATAGGACTGGGTGATTCATGGATGAGGTCACCAGAACCTCCTACTTCTTTCCAGAAATTGGTGGAAGGTTTCTGGACAGAGCTGGGAGGGAGGTGTAGCCATTTGGAGTATTCTAAGGAGCCCTGACGAATCTCGAATTGGATTGGCAGGGGGCTTGCCTACTTAAATACCCAGAGTCCGTTTGGGTGGAAGAGCTGGAATGTAGCTGAGGTTGCGGAGGCCTCATCTGGTGGCCCCCAGTCTGGGGGGGGGGGGGTGTGGGGACTTGAGGCCAATGAGCTTGGGTGCAGCCAGGAGGACAGTGAGATCCTGGAGGAGAAGCACAAGGGAGCAGGAGAGCAACAGACAGTGCTACTGGAGAAGCTCAGCAAGGAGTTCAACGGAAGGTTGGTGTGAGTGGCACACACCCTGGAAAGCTGTAGGGGCATGCCGGAACGGATTGGGGTGAGAGACAATCTGGGAAGGATGCAGAAGTCAGTGAGGGACTGTGGTGTCATGGTGGCAATGGAGAAGGCCAACACTGCTGGAGTAGCTGACAGGCCTGGAGCAAGAGGATGGACTGGGAGTAGTAGTCCATCAGGCCGGCTAGCACAGCAGTGTTACTACTCAAACGGAGACCAACTGTCCCTACCTGTTATGGGTGGTTCTGAGGCCCTGCTTGCATCATTGCAGGTCTCACCATGTGCTAGTCAGGCTGGAGAAGTGCAGAAGGCCTAGTGAATTTCCCTCTGGGCCTGGAAGAGAAAGTACTGAGCAGGAGAGAGGAACTGGAGTTTGAAGAAGCAAGTGATGTGCTGGAGAGAGCAACTGGAGTTTGTAGCAGTGATGTGCTAGAGGAAGTGAAGGGATGTATATACAGAGGTGTATATAGAGATCCCGTGTAAATTGTGTATTATTTGGGTCATCCCACAACATTCCAATCTCTATCCAAGTTCAATTCCCCTTATAAAACAAAACAAAAAAAAGTACCAGCCTGTTCTGTGTCTCTGGAGCGGTATGGATGTGATTGAGGGCAGTGTGAGCAAGTGAACCACAACACTCAGCCACCCCTAAAGGGGGCATTGCCTACACCTATATGACATTTTTATAATTTTTTTTCCGCACAAATAGAGTTTTCTTTTAGTGGTATTTAATCACCACTGGATTTTTTTATTTTTTGCTAAATAAACGAAAAAGAGACCAAAAATGTTGGAAAAAATAAAGTTTTCATAGTTTGTTTAAAATTTTGCAAACAGTTAATTTTTTTCCTTCACTGATGTGTGCTGATGAGGCGGCACTGATGAGCACTGATGAGGAGGCACTGATAGGTGGCACTGATGGGCGGCACTGAAGGGCACTGATAGGTTGCACTGATAGGTGGTACTGATGGTCACTGGTAGGTGACACTGATGAGGAGACACTGATGGGCACTGATTGGCAGCACTGATGGGCACGACAGCGGCGGCCGGTGTTCTATCACCCGCCAGGCTCATTATCCAAGGAAGGGCCGGCCAGTGGCCACCGTGTCTCTCACCTAGTAGCTAAAAGCTGGGCGGGAGGGAGAGGGGAAGAAAATGGCTTCAGTTGCTGGGTGAGAGACAGACATCCTTGGCTCTCTGCTTCACGGATCTTCCTGCTTTCCGGGCAACCTGTGTGCTGGGGCCCCCTACAGGAGGACCGGTGGTCCCCCCATCAGCGGCCCTGGTACTGATTGGCAGCACTTATTGGCAGCACTGGTGGGCACTGATTGGCGGCACTGTTGGGACTGCACTGATAATCAGTGCCCTGATTATCGGTATAGATGTCCCTTTCACCAAAGCCGGTTATCGGCTCTCCTCTCCTCACGCTGTCAGCATGAGGAAAGGAATGAGGATAACCGGCTGGTGTGATAAGCTGTGATTGGACACAGATGATCACATGGTAAAGAGCAGATGATTGGCTCTTTACCCCAATCTGTGATCAGCTGTGTCTGGAGGACACAGAGATCACAGAGTGCATGCTTCAACGGATGCGATCATGGGAGGACGTTATATGTCGCCCTCCCAGAACTGGCTGGCCATGCTATAGCCATCATTCTGCTATATCGTGATTGGCAAGTGGTTAATGAGAGCACCAAACAAATGTCCAAGAGTACAAAGGTTTTATTGGAAAAAACGGTGCATAGCAGAAAAAGGCCAATTGTTGTCATTAGGCCTGAACATGTTACCATAGCACAGGGAGTGGCAGTGTCATCACTACATAGGCCTGGCCTCTTCTAGTGGGGTTACCATAGCAACCGGTGGCAGCAGTGTCATCATGACAGAGTCCTGACCTTTTCAGACACGTCACCACAGCAACAGGGAGTAGCAATATCCCGTCCTTTTCTATAAGGCTCACCATAACAACAAGCATGAACAGTGGGAGCACCACAGAGACCTGACCATTGTGAGACCTGGCAGTATAGCAACAGGGCATAGCAGTGCCACCACTACAGAGGCCTGTCCCCTTCTATAAAGGAAACCATAGCAATATTTTTCTCAATTTGAAACCCCTGCAACCCTGGAAAATAAACAGGAAGGTTTTGTGGCATATTAACCACTGTAGAGGAACAAGATTTTCATTGAAAATACATGCATTTCCATAGTGCTTTTTTAGAGCAGTAAAGGATATGTCACCATAACAACAGGAGTAGCAGTGTTATCACTACAGAGGCCTGGCCTTTTCCACCGGGGTCACCATAGCAACAGGCAGAAGCAGCACTCTCATCACAGAGGCCTGACATTTTCTAGACATGTCACCACAGCAACAGGGAGTAGTAGTGTCATCACTACAGAGGCCAGAGTTTTTCTAGAGGGGTCACCATAGCAACAGTGGCATCATCACAGAGTCCCGACCTTTGCTAGACATGTCACCATAGTAACAGGGAGTAGCTGTGTCAGAACTACCGAGCTCTTTTTTTATTGGTTTTCTGATCAATCATAGAATATTGCAGCTGTGTAAATATGCAGATATGGGATTTTTTTATTTGTATTAATTATAGTAATGTGTATTGTATTTTTATTAATGGGAAGAAATGTGTAACTGATCTGGTAGATTCAGCCATGTCCTTGTTGTATCAATTCTTAACCCGTATGACCTTATGCACGCCATGGGTCATTTTTGGCTTTGCACACATTTGCACCAAAAGTAAGTGCTTAGAGTACATTTCTGGAGCGTGTTGCAGAAGAATTCCATTGAGCAGCTCAACCCAGAGGGCTATTGGTGCTCAGGAAAGTCATTAAACCGTTGAAATGGTTTATTGATATTCTGGCTATACACAGTATGAAGTGTGAGCCCAAGCTAATCTTTATGTGGTGTGAAAGAGTTAGAATCTCTTATATATCTTTATTATCCACTTGACCACTGGGCACTTAAACCCCCTTCCTAACCAGACCAATTTTCAGCTTTCAGTGCTCTCACAATTTGAATGACAATTACTCAGTCATGCAACACTGTACCCTCATCAAATTTGCGACCTTTTTTTTCACACAAATAGAGCTTTCTTTTGGTGGCATTTAATCACTGCTGGGTTTTTTATTTTTTGCGCTATAATTAAAAAAAGACCGAAAATTTTGTAAAAAAAATGAATTTTTCTTTGTTTCTGTTATACAATTTTAGTAATTTTTCTTCATAAATTTTGGCCAAAATTTATACTGCTACCTATCTTTGGTAAATAAAAAACAAATTAGTGTATATTATTTGGTCTTTGTGAATGTTATAGAATCTACAAGCTATGGTTCCAATCACTGAATATTGATCACACCTGATGTACTGACGGCCTGTCTCATTTCTTGAGACCCTAACAAGCCAGGAAAGTACAAATACCCCCAAATTACCCCTTTTTGGAAAGTAGACATCCCAAGGTATTTTGTAAGAGGCATGGTGAGTTTTTTTGAAGTTGTAATTTTTTCCCACAATTCTTTTTTCACAAAACTGTCATATGTTAACAGGTTATTTCTCACACCCAGCATATGCATACCACAAATTACACCCCAAAATACATTCTACTACTCCTCCTGAGTATGGCGATGCCACATGTGTGAATCTTTTACACAGCCTGGCCACATACAGAGGCCCAACATGTAGGGAGCGCCATCAGGCATTCTACGAGCATAAGTTACACACATAATTTCTTGACTACTTCTTGCACTTTTGAAGGTCCTGGAGCACCAGGACAATGGAAACGCCCAAAAAATTACCCCATTTTGGAAAACAAACACCCCAACGTATATTCTAGGAGGCATAATGAGTCTTTTGAACATGTCATTTTTCCACAAGAAAGAAAATGAAAACGCATTTTTTTTTACACAAAGTTGTCCATTTATACAATATTTCTAACACACAACATGCACTTAGCAAAAATGACACCCCAAAATATATTCTGCTACTTCTCCCGAGTATGGCGATACCACATGTGTGACACTTTTACACAGCCTGACCACATACAGAGGCCTAACATGCAGGGAGCACCGTCAGTTGTTCTAGGGGCATACATTTCAAATCTAATTTGACTACCTTTTACACTATTGTGAGGCACTGTGGTGGCATGGATAGGCACTGTAGTGGCACAAATGGGTAGGGTAGTGGCACGGGTGGGCACTGTAGTGGCACGGGTGGGCACTATAGTGGCACGAATGAGCACTGTAGTGGCACGGATGGGCACTATAGTGGCATGGATGTGTCACGGATGAGAACTGATGTGGTATGGATGAGCATGAATGAGGCACAAATGAGCCATGGATGTCGGATGGATGAGCCACGGATGGGGATGGATGAGCCACGGATGGGGATGACTGAGCACGGATGGGTGGGTGAGCACGAATGGGTGGGTGAGCATGGATGGATGGGTGAGCATGGGTGGGTGAGCATGGATGGATGGCTGGGTGAGCATGGATGGATGGCTAGGTGAGCACAGCTGGGTGGGTGAGCATGGATGGATGGCTGGGTGAGCATGGATGGGTGGCTAGGTGAGCAAGGCTGGGTGGGTGAGCATGGATGGATGGCTGGGTGAGCACGGCTGTGTGGGTGAGCATGGATGGATGGATGGTGAGCACGGCTGGGTGGGTGAGCATGGATGGATGAATGGGTGAGCATGGATGGGTGAGCATGAATGGATGGGTGAGCATGGATGGCTGGGTGAGCATGGCTGTGTGAGGATGGGTGGGTGAGCATGGATGGGCTGAGAATGGGTGGGTGAGCATGGATGGGGTGGGGATGGCTGGGTGAGTAGTGGATGGCTGGGTGAGTGGTGGATGGATGGGTTGAGGATGGCTAGGTGGGTGGTGGAGCATACTGTTACTTAGCAGTGCTGTGGGCATTACACATCGCCCACGGCACTGCAGCACGTCTTGTCTCCCCCTCTCTCCTCTCGCAATGCACCGATCGGTGCGGAGAGGAGAGAGAAAAGCCGTCGTTTCCGCCGGCTTGTTGACATGTGATCGTGCCGTCATTGGACGGCGCGATCATGTGGTGAAAGGCCGCTCACAGCGGCCATTCACCGCGATCCGCGATGTTCCTGTGTGTGCGCCCCATAGATATCCTCCCAGAATAATGCAACCGCCCTGTGGACGTCTTTTGTCTATAGGGCAGTTGGGAAGTGGTTAAGGTGTCCCCATAGGGAGATTTACCCTCATTTTCTGTCCTTCTGGCAATGTTGTCACTGGGGTAGGGAGTAAAAGAGACCCCCCCAGCAAGGACAGAGACAAAAAAAAAACCCAGCAGAAGTCCTAAAGTAAGCCATATACGCTTAAATTTCTCCATCCATGCTAAACAGCATGCATAAAGTAATCTACACTGCTGGGTATTGTATTCAAACACAAGTACTCTGGATACAGAGTTTTCATTGGGTCTATTGAATTATTACTGCACGCTATCTTTGGTTTGGGGGCTCTCCACAAAATGGAGACACCCCTTAGAAAAGGGGGGAAAACATAGAGCCCATTCTCACTATGTGCAGTTACCTGCTTTCTTCCTCATTGAAAAATGCAGATAACTGCATTGACGCACAGAAAATTATAGTTTTCTATGTGTTGTGTTTACACTCGAGCGCAGTGTTTCACTGTGATCCAGAGCTGTGCAATATTAGGCAACATGCACCACTCTGGGTGGCCCTGCATGTCATTGTATAGCAAGCACAGGGCAGCGCAGCACCATGAATGAAGTGTCACTTTGTACACTTCACAAAAAGTTCACTCAAAAAAAAAGGGGGGCTGTGTGATGCGATAAAACATGCATCAACCACCTCCTGCCACGCAGTTCTGCAGCTTGAAACGCTGGTGCCTGCATATTGCTTTAGTGTGCGGACAGCAGCATTTTGGGCTGTTGGCTAGTGTGAACAGGCTCTATCTCAATGAGAGCACCAAAACAACAGTCCAAGAGCTAGAGCGAACAGTTGAGCCAGGATCTAAAAATAGAATGAACAATTGAGCCCAGGATCTACAAATAGATTGACCATTTCCCAGGATCTAAAAATAGATCAAACAGTTGAGCCCAGGATCTTAAATAGAATGAGCAGTTGAGCCCAGTATCTAAAAATAGAATAAACAGTTGAGCACAGGATCTAAAAATTGAATGAACAGTTGAGCCCAGGATTTAAAAATAGAATGAACAGTTGAGGCCAGTATTTAAAAATAGAATGATCAGTTGAGCCAGGATTTATAAAAAGAATTAACAGTTGAGCCCAGGATTTAAAGATAGATTGAAGAGTTGAACCACATTTTTAAAAGTAGACTAAACAGTCTAAGCCCAGTTTTTAAAAATAGAATGAACAGTTTGACAAAGGATCTTAAAATAGATTGAACATTTCCCAGAGTCTAAAAATAGATAGAACAGTTGAACCTGAAATCTAAAAATAGATCAAACATTTGAGCTCAGGATCTAAAAATAGAATGAAGAGTTGAGGCCAGGATCTAAAAATAGATTGAACTGTTCAGCCCAGGATATAAAAATAGATCGAACAGTTGTTAATAGCAGATTATCAGTACACACGCACACAGACACAGGGCCCAGGTATAGCATTTTGGTAGTTACAGTGCTAAGGTGGACATTGTAATAGATGAACAGTATACAGTACAGGCAAAGCAAATATCTCCCAGAATGCTGGCAATTTATAGTTGCAGTGCATACCTGCCATGTCCTCTCTGCTTTGCTGAACATCAACGCACATTGTGAGACTCCCCACACCCCAGTATGCTCCAGGTGGTCCACACTGGCCAGGTCACCATAGCAACAGGGAGTAGCTGTGTAATCACTACAGAAACCTGGGTTTTTCTAGAGGAATCACCATAGCAACAGTAGCATCACTACAGACACCTGACTTTTGTTGGACTTTTGCTCACCATAGTACCAGGGAGTAGAAACGTTATCAGGGCTACTGTTAGAAATCATGAAACCCCCTTCCCCCCGGCTGTGCTGAGAGCGTGACAACCCTGGAGGTCAGTACATTAGTGATGGGAGGGGGTGGGGATGGTGTCCTATGCTAGTTCGCCTTCACATTTTTTCCTGAAAGGTGAACTAACACTATAGCAATTGTGACAAACTCAACCAGGACAGAGGCTTTTGGAGGGGATTGCAGGCTAGCCTCTTGCCTACTGACTATGGGCCCTTAATGGAGCACTACGCTTTGGGAGGTGTGTGCCTGGGGGACCCTTGAAGTAATGTTAATTTGGATTCAAGTCCACGTCTCCCCAAAACATACAGATTTAGCTGTTAATATTAAAAAACAATAGTCACCTATTGTTTCTGTCTGATCAGCTCTTGCAGAGGTGATTGATATTGTGACCACTGTACCTTGTTATCAAACCATTTTAACCACTTAGTGGAATAGTGGAATCACTTAGTGGAATCAGTGGATTCTTGCTGCTGGGATGACAGGTGTATGCGAATAATAGCAGCCACTCAGCCTGCACACACCAAGCAGTTAACTGTGGTTAGGGGCAGATTTGCAAGTCAGATGAGTGCAGGCTTAGACACACGACCCTAACTACTTCGTGTGTGGCTACATGTGAACAGCGATGGCTGTTCAGGCTGTCAATATTTTATTGTCTGATAAGCGCAGTGGGTATAACTTTTGCCATGTAAAAAGCATCATAGCCACAGCATATGCATTTCCCCACTGCTGCATTTGCAATGTTAAGGGGAGCGGTTGGTGAGCGATAAAAAACGCAGAGGCATTTGTTTTACCAATCCTCAAAAACAAGTGTAATTGAAGCCTAAAAGAAATTATTTCACTGTGCTTATGTAATCATTATCACCATGATCACACAGTACAGGACCTGTACAGTGCGATCATCGTGATAGGAATGATGATGATCACAAAAGCACAGAGAATTAGTTGTTGTGGCTGTGTATCATTTATAAGTGCAGAATATTTGTACTTGTAGAGATATACTCTAACAGGTGTAAACACTCTGCAGACATGGGTGATACTTTTGTGTGCTATGTCTTACTCTATATATATATATATATATATATATACCAGGGTAGGGCCAATTAAATTAATTAACACCCAAGCGCTTGGCGTGCCTAAACGCGTTACACACTTTTACAAGCGTCAGGTGTTTTTTCTGCCAGAACGCTGCTGTCAGGAGGAAAGGCATTTAGGAGAGATGACCAAACATCCAGTGCATGAGGCCTTTGTTTTGAATATACTTATTTCTCTTAAATTCTTAAGTGACACTTAACACTTAAACCTTTGACTATTTGATGTTCGGGCTATGTGTGAACTGTGTTGTAATGTAGAGTGTGACTCCAACCTAATCTTTATATGGTGGGGAAAGTTAGAGCATCATCTTAAAACCCAACAGAAATCCAAAGGTTAGCCATATACACTTAGATTTCTCTCATTCAGAGATAGTCAATTCCCCCATGCTCGCTAAACAGCATGGATAAAGTAATCTACACTGCCGGCTATTTTATTCAAACATAAGTTTGGTTACAAAGTTTCAATAGGTCCTTTGAATTATCACTGGGCACACTAGCTTTGGTTCAGCAGCACTCTACAAAAAAGAGACATTCCTTAGAAAAGGGGGAAAACTTAGTGGAACCACATATATCATATATAGTCCAAAGAGAGCACCAAAACAAAAGGTTCAAGAGTTAGATCAAACAGTTGAACCCAGGATCTAAAATAGATTGCACAGTTTAGCCCAGAATTTACAAATTGATTCAACAGTTCAGCCTAGTGTCTAAAACTAAATCAAACAGTTGAGCCCATGATCTAAATGCAGATTGCACAGTTGAGCCCAGGATCTACAAATAGTTTGAACAGTTGAGCCCAGGATCTTAAAATAGATTGAAGTGTTGAGCCCAGGATCTAAAAATAAATTGAACCGTTAAACCCAGGATCTAAAAATAGATTGAACAGTTGAACCCTGGATCTAAAAATAGGTTGAATAGTTGAACCCTGGATCTAAAAATAGATTGAACAGTTGAACCCTGGTTGAACAGTTGAACCTGAATCTAAAAATAGATTGAACTGTTGAGCCCAGGATCTAAAAATAGATTGAACATTTGAACCCTGGATCTAGAAATAGGTTGAACAGTTGAACCCTGGATCTAAAAATTGATTGAACAGTCGAACCCTGGATCTAAAAATAGATTGAACCATTGAACAGTTGAACCCTGGTTGAACAGTTGAACCTGAATCTAAAAATAGATTGAACTGTTGAGCCCAGGATCTAAAAATAGATTGAACATTTGAACCCTGGATCTAGAAATAGGTTGAACAGTTGAACCCTGGATCTAAAAATAGATTGAACCATTGAGCAAAGGATCTAAATGTAGATTGCATAGTTGAGCTCACGATTGAAATGTAGATTGCATAGTTGAGCCCAGGATCTAAAAATATATTGCACAGTTAAGCCCAGGATCTAAATTATAGTTAGAAAAAGGTGAACCCAGAATCTAAAAATAAATTGAACAGTTGAGCCCAGGATCTAAAAATAGATCAAACAGTTGAACCCTGAAGATAAAAATAGATTGATCAGTTGAGCCCAAGATGTAAAATTAGAACGCACATTTGGTTCATAGCAGAAAAGAGACAAGTGTCACGATTACAGAGGCCTTACCTTTCCTAGACATGTCACCATAGCAGCAAGGAGTAGCGTTGTCATCACTACAGAGGCCTGGCCTCCTCTTTTAGGGACATCATAGAAACAGGGAGTAGCAATGTCATGGTTACAGAGGCCTGACCTTATCTAAAGTGGTCACCATAGCAACATACAACAATGGTGGGACTAGTTCTGGGGCCTGACCTTCGTGTGGCATGCCACCATAGCAACATGAGTACCAACGTTATCACTAGAGAGGCATTGTCTATTCTTGAGGGGCCACCATAGAAAGAGGTATCATCAGTGGAATCATTACAGATACCTGACCTCTTCTAGACATGTCACCACAGTAACAGGGAGTGGAAGTGTAGTAACTTTTTTATTGGTAAACACATTTTAGTTTAGTGAATTGCACTCTGGTACAATTGGAGACAGCTGAAGCCAGGATGTTTCGTAAAAAAAAATCTACAGTGAATGTGCCCAGATTTCACTCATTAACTCATAGGATTAACATGTCTGTCATGGGCATTGGTGTGGAAAGTATAAAAATTTGTGAAACCCTGCGCTAAGTGCACATGTAAATTCAAATTAATGTAAATACAACAGGGGAGGCTACACTCAAACTTATTTGAATACAATATAAAATAAAAGTAAAAAAAAGGTGTTGCACTACCTCTTGAAGAAATTGATATAACTATGAAAGAAGTGACATATGTGTCAAACAATTCAAGTTCAATGTGACATAAGCACATAAGTGTGACTAGTGAGTCCTCCACTATGTCTTCGGCTCTCAGCACCACATTTGAAACCTATAGCTGACTTGTGAGTAACCAATTACCAGATTACATATATATATATGAATTTTTTTTGCAAATACAAGTATATGTGCCCTACATTGGCTCCTGATGAGTGGAAAGAACCCGCAAAACGCGTAGAGCCCTTTTTTTTTTCGATGCTATACTATTACTACCATCTGACCATACTTACTTTTACAATCATTATTTATTATGGACTTTTTATATCACTTTGAGAGGTCTAGGTTACCAACCGACACCACCCACACCACGGTGGTGCAGCGATATGTATGTGTGTATATATATGTATCATGTGTTACTAATGAGCAATACTATTTATTCACTGTATTTTGATATGACTCAACATGTGTATATGTACCACTAAACATGATATTATATATTGATTTGCTTTGCATTACTGTATAGCCATGTGCTTAATTTAAAGTCCTAAATTTCCCCTCTCTTTTTCTATATTTTGTGTCAGAGTGAGATCGCTACTCTCTTTCTCCAGCTTCCACCTTCTACTGTGCACACAGAAAAGAGAGAAGTGCCACTCACAACAGTGAATTAATTAAGCTTCCTGTGCCATTGTAATGGTGCAGGAAACTGTCAGAAATTGCATGTCTATCTGTGCCACCTGCACCAGTATCTAATTCAGAGTGAAATAAAAACTAGTGCAGGTCTGTACTTGATTACCAGAGAGAATACGACACTTTTCCATATAGAAAACTGCCGCATTCCTGCCAGGGGTGACCTTGCAGTGCTCTCTGCCCATGCAGGGATTACATTACATGAGCAGAGACTGGACAGGATTAACACCCTCCTCCCTCCCCCTGTGAACTGAATTTTGAGGAATCTTGCAAGCTTGTGTTTGCACAACTGTTTGTTAATTCTCCCACAGAGTCCAAGAGAATTGACACTACACTACACTGCTGCTCACTGCCACCCTGCATTGTCTGTACAGATGCTCTCAACGCAGTGGCATTGCTAAGGGGTGTGGGGGGTGCGGCCTGCAAGCGGGTGACACCCGCCGGAGGGGTGACACCAGGCCCGGACACACAACGGGTGACATTGCACGGCTGCTGTGGAGACACAAGGGCAGCATACCACTCTTGTTGGTGACAGAGGAAGTGCCGGAGATCAGTAGGGGGCTCCATGAGAGGCAGAGATAATATAGACAGTAAGGAAGGACTCGAGGAACCAGGAGGAGGCTGACCGCCTGGGAGCCTGGGATAAGGGAAGAGACCGGAAAGGAGGAGCCGATAAAGGAACTAAGTAGTGAGTAATCCTTCATCCTAACAATATGCGTCAC
>BLSH010034048.1:324911-339951 GCA_018402905.1 Glandirana rugosa
TATCACTATGGTTGACGCACCACAGGGGGTTCAAACGGTATGTATATACAGTATATATATTATACATATATATATATATATAGTTTTTTTTTTTTATTGCAACAGACTGTTTATGGTGATGTATTTTAGTGAGATGTTGGGTGTATATATTATATATATTCAGCACACAGACACATTAATAGTATGCAGCTCTTAAATGGAGGCATCTGATATGGCAGCCACATCATTAGTTATGTGAAAGAGGTTTTCTTATCTAGACAGGGTCAAGCTGAGATAAATATGTTCTGCGGTTCCTATTCCTGGCAATGTTTACGCAGTACTTGCCATTAGCAAATCTATTAGAAGGATGGCAAACTTGGGGGACACCACGCAGTTGGTATCACTATATAAATAAATGCAGGCATCCAATTTAACAATGTAATTGGCTTCACTTGAAAGATTAAATTACCTTTAAATTCCCCTCAAGTTGAAAATTCTTAAAATAATGTTGTTCCTATCCCATAGTAAGTTTTCTCATTTAGAGGTTTACACAGCCCTGTGTTGTCTTATAAACAATAATGATGTCATCACTGGGAAAATGTGTGGCCATAAAAGAAGATGGAAGCATGATGGAGGATCCTATAAATGGCAGGGACCAAAATATGAATGTGATTTATAGGGCATGGTTGAATGGCAATTCTGATAGAAAAAGTGACGTAGTGATATAGACCTTATATAGAAAGAAATAGGAATACTCCAGTCAAAATGTAAAATAAAGCACGGAGATGCATAGTGAGCACAGCACAGACTCCCCACTCAGCATTCCCCTCTTTTTTGCAGGCATTACCATTGTACACTAGCCAGCCCTTTTGTCTGTATTCTGGTGATCTGAGAACCTCCATTGGTTCCCTCTGAAGAAAGAGTCCAAAACACCCAAACCAGATGACAAATTCACACTAGGGCAGTCTGATGCATGCACTTAAAGCCTTCCAGCAATGCATCAGTTTCATCCTTTGCCGGCTGCGGTCCTCTTCCCTCCAGGTGCTGGGTTTTCGGGCCTCTTGATTGGAAGATGACATCATCCCATGCCTGCACACTGGACGGGAGGCAGTCACAATGGGAATGTGCAAGAATGCACGTTGAGCTCAGTGTACCTTCAATAGAAAACTGAGAGCAGGCAGGGTAAGAGTGTATTATTGCAGAAGAGACATAGCATGGCTCTTCTGCAATAAAGAGCAGCCTGCTTGCAGTTTTTGACAAGGTAAGTTTATTTCTATTTTAGCACATGCACAGTAAATTGCACTCTAATGTGCGCCACCTAAAAAAAAAACTAGTAGTGTGTGTAGCGCTACTCCCATGAGGGCAGCTCAAAGATTCTGTACCCCACTGGTTGCCTTGACCTTGCAAGTCCACCGACACCTCTGACACTCTGGGTTCTGACATTTCTATTATAAACAATGTCAGAACTGTTGTGAAATGATAGATACAGTATACTTCCATCATTTTGGAGACATGGACGTTTAAAACTAAATATTTTTTGGAAAGGCCAAAATATTAAAGGGGTTAATTAAGCTCTTCAATACCAGACACTTACCCCCCTTCCCGCCCAGGCCAATTTTCAGCTTTCAGCGCTGTTGCATTTTGAATGACAATTGCTCGTTCGTGCGATGCTGTACCCAAATTAAATTTTTATCATTTTTCCCACAAATAGAGCTTTCTTAGGTATTTGATCACCTCTACGGTTTTTATTTTTTTCGCTACCAATAAAAAAAGACCGAAAATGTTGAAAAAAAAAAAGTTTTTCTTTCTTTCGGTCACAAAACTTTTTAAACAAGTAAGTTTTCTCCTTCACTGGTGGGCACTGATGAGGCTACACTGACGGGCACTAATGAGGCAGTACTAATTGACACTGATGAGGCGGCACTCATAAGGTGGCACTGATGGGCACTGATGATGAGGCACTTATAGGCAGTACTGATGGGCACTGATAGGTGGCACTGATCAGCACTGACGGGCACTGATAGGTGGCACTGATATGCGGCACTGATGGGTACTCATAGGCGGCACTGATGGGCACTAATAGGTGGCACTGGGCACTGATAGGTGGCACTGATGGGCACTTATATGTGGCACTGATAGCTAGCACTGATAGGTGGCACTGGTGGGCACTGATAGGTGGGCACTGATAGATAGCACTGTTAGGGAGGCACTGACAGGCATCACATATGGGTACAGTGCCATCCCTATAGTGCACTGTATGCCGCTTACCTGGTGGTCCCTGGGTGGCCTTCTGATTTTCTCCCTGGTGGTCCCTGGGCAGTCTCCTGATGTTCTCTTTGGTGTTCCCTGAGCGGGCTCCCTGGTGGTCCTGGGTGGCGATCCTGGGGGGTGGGCTGCACTGATAAATAATCAGCACCCCCTCTGTCAGAAAAGCCGCTGATCGGCTCTCCTCTACTCGTGTCTGGAGATGTGAGTAGAGGAAAAGCTGATACACGGTTCTTCCTGTTTACACTGTGACCAACTGTGATTGGTCACGGCTGATCACGTTGTAAAGAGCTTCCAATGGAAGCTCTTTACCGAGATTGGTAATGCGGTGGGCCAGACTGACACACCGCACCACCAATCGCCGCGATTGTGCCCCCACGGGCACGCTATCGCCTGTTTTCCAGAGGGACGTCATATGACGTCTGGTCAGGATAACTGAACCACCGCCCAGTCATCATTTGTCTATAGGCCGGGCGGGAAGTGGTTAAGGACACAGTCATGCCAGTCTTTCATCCTAAGACATTGTGTTTTTTTCTCACTCTAATAGAGGTCTGTAAACATGGCTGTTTGCAGAACTATTTGCCAGAACAATGAGTGTGTATTTTATTTCCCACCTGGAGCCTAGGAAAAAGCTTTCCATTCTTCCCGAATAAGACTGGGGTAATAAAACTTGAAACAGTAAACATCAACTGGCTTTCTAAGGCAAGAATACACCTATCTAAACAAAGTATAAAGAAGAAACCTTGGGTGATGTTTATAAAACTAAAAAAACTCCAATATACATCTGTACACAGGTAGGGAGAAGGGTCAACATACTCAGGCCAGTCTAAATGTCCCAACTACTGAATATGAAGGGAAAAAGAGACATATACAGTGGTACCTCCGTTCACAAACTTATTTCGTGAACCGAAGCAAATTTTCCCATAGGGTTCAATGTAAATCAGGTTAATCCTTTCTGAATTTTTTTTTGTTTTTGAACCAGAAAGCTATGAAAAAAAGTACAGTACAGTATTAAGAGAGAGAACACTAACCTTGCACATTCTTGTCACCTGCATTTGCGCTTTGCACATTCTTGTCACCTGCATTACTGCACCGCACTTTCTTCTTACCACCATGCTTGCATTGTCTTTGGAGCCATACTGGATGAACAGTACAGTATGTATTTGCTAAAAAGCACACCAAAAAGCTTCTCAATTTTGTATTGTAAGGGCCGGTTCACACCTAGGCGATCCGACTTCAGAGGCGACTTTGCTAGGCAATTTGAACGCGACTTCAAGTCACCTTCAGCGCGACTTTGGGTGACTTACAACACAACCTGAAGCGACCTCCATGCCAGGTGACTTTGCCTGTGGCCAATCAGAGAAGAGAGGGGGGGTTGCCTTAAAAAATGATTTTCTTTTTCCTGTAAAGTCGCTTAACCACTTGCCGACCGCCAACCGCAGGTTGACGGCGACAAAGTGGCTTGATATCGCAAACCGCCGTCATACCAAGGCGGCTGCGAGATCGCGCACTGTGAGCGCGCGCTCGCCGCCGGAGGCGTGCCCGCACGCTCACTGTGTTCGGGGAGGGCCAGGGAGCGGGTGCCGTGGACTCGATTGCCGCTGGCTACCCACGATGCCCCCCCCGCACTGAAAGAACGGAGGTCCTTGTAAGTAAACACGGACCTCCGTTCTGTGAGAGGGGGAAGGGCTGTGATCACAGCCTTCCTCTACATGAAAGCTGTGATCACTTCCCTTCCCCAGCTAGGGCAGCCCAAACACAGTTAGAACACGCCCAGGGAACACAGTTAACCCTTAGAGCGCCCCCTGCAGGTTAACCCCTTCACTGCCAATGGCATTTACACAGTAATCAGTGCATTTTTATATACCACCGCCATTACTAGTAAAAAATAAAAAATAAATAAAAACCCCAAAAATTAATTCTCATCATCCGTAAACGCGACCAATTTTGCGCAAACCAATCAATAAACGCCGATTGTGATTTTTTAAATCACAAATATGAGGAAGAATATAAATCGGCCAAAACTGATGAAAAAAAATGTTTATTTGTATTTTTTTTTTTGGATTTGTATTTTAGCAAAAAGTAAGAAATTTGGGTTTTTTTGCAAAATTGTCGCTCTTCTTTTGTTTATAGCGGCGATCAGAAAAGACGCAGCGATGATCAAATACCACCAAAAGAAAGCTCTATTTGTGGGAAAAAAAGGACGCAAATTTCGTTTGGGTACAACGTCGCAGGACCGCGCAATTGTCAGTTAAAGCGACGCAGCGCCGAATTGCAAAAAGGGCTCTGGTCCTAATGTGTGAAATCCTTCTGGGGCTGAAGTGGTTAAATATAGATGGGGAATCTGACTTGGAGGCGACTTCCATTGAATTCTATGGGCACAAGTCGGATAGAAGTCGCCATGAAGCAGTACAGGAACCGTTTCTGAAGTCGCCTTGAAGTTGGAGCAGCTTCAGTAGTGTATATTAAGACGACTCCCATTCATTTCAATAGGACTTCTGATGTCAAGCGACTTGAGGTGACTTGGGGCGACACAAGTCGGATCGCAAGTCGCCTAGGTGTGAACCGGCCCTTAGTGTCTTCACAGTACTGTGCACTTTCAGTGTCCCTCTGTGACCCACAATCTCACCAGAGCATGAAAAATGGCTGCAAATCGTGTTCGTGAACCGGAACGAGTTCACAAACCAAAGCACATTTTTATGTTCGTGAACCGAGTTGTTCGTGAACAGAAGCGTTCATGAACCGAGGTACCACTGTATATACATATCAAACATCATTATAGTTATACTTATTTTATTTTATTTTATAGGAATTAATTATAGGGTTGAGCTATGGAAAGAAAAAATTATTGTACAATTTTTTGGTTAAATATTGTTTGGGGAATGGCCCCAGAGATGAGAGAAGTAGTTAAATGTTGAAAGGAATGTATGTATGTATGTAGTATTGAGTTGATGCTGGATTATTTATTTTGTGTTTCTGTATTTTTGTGTTTATGTAAATGAAATTTAAAAAATAAAAACATATTAAAAAAAAAAACAATCTATATGCATTAGCTACTGTGTCTATATATGGTATTTGGCTTTCCAGCTGGCAGACTATTGACTGAATTGTCAAGTTTTTTAAAATATGTGTTTTCCTCCATAGCGGTCATTTTTTGGTTACAATTTGAACAAAACACAGAAAAGGCTGTTCTCCAAGATAAAAAAAAAAAAAAAAGTATAAAACTCAGCAAAAATTGAGTCTGCAGCAGCCACTAAATTGGTCAGAAAACACATCACAATTAACAATATACATGTATTTGATCACGAGACATTTAACCCTTTCATTACCATGCTTTTTTCACTTGCTAAAATACTATAGAATACCTACAGTATAAACCACAAACCAATGTACAGTGGGTACGGAAAGTATTCAGATCCCCTTACATATTTCACTCTGTTATATTGCAGCCATTTGTTAAAATCATTTAAGTTCATTTTTTCCCTCATTAATGTACACACAGCACCCCATATTGACAGAAAAACACAGAATTGTTGCCATTTTTGCAGATTTATTAAAAAAGAAAAACTGAAATATCACATGGTCCTAAGTATTAGGACCATGTGATATTTCAGTTTTTCTTTTTTAATAAATCTGCAAAAATGGCAACAATTCTGTGTTTTTCTGTCAATATGGGGTGCTGTGTGTACATTAATGAGGGGAAAAAAATGAACTTAAATGATTTTAGCAAATGGCTGCAATATAACAAAGAGTGAAAAATGTAAGGGGGTCTGAATACTTTCCGTACCCACTGTATATTTTCTGAAAGTGGTGGACCTCTACACTAAAAAGATGGCAAAAAAACAAAACAAAACATAAATTAAAATTAGTGGACACTATACAATGGACATTCAACTAGGAATATTAGCATGTTTATTGATGTACAACCTCCATAGGCCAAAATATGCTAAGATGGAACTATGGAGTTTTAATTCATGTATTTATGAGAATATTCTAATAAGAACCACGCCATCCCTGAATATCTATATATACAGTATATATATATATATATATATATATATATATATATATATATATATATATCTCCGTATATTTATTTTTCTGTCAACTATGTGTATAAATAATCATAACTTAGGTAAAACACCTCTTCATAATCAATGTGATCATATTTTAAATGGCGCTGTATCAGAAATGTATGATCATATGCTGGCATTACCCTAAACATTATACATACATTAGACATGTGGAATTCGCTTCGTTCCGAATTCGATTTTGTAACAAATTTTGACGAATTTGTTAATTCGGAGATCTGAAATAATAGCTAACTAATAATAACTTAACTATTACTAACTCTTAAATTATAGGTATTGGAATTTCCCTAATACGAATTTATCAGAAGTTACAAATTATCTGAAATGACGAATGCCGTATCTAAACAAATGGAACGTAACAAATGAATAATAATAAATAATAATAACAGCAGTAAAAACTTTTTATTATTTATTATTAATTAGTTCCATTCCATTTGTTTAGATGCGGCATTTGTTATTTCGGATAATTTGTAACTTCGGATAAATTCGTATTAGTTACGTTCACTAACAGCCAAATTTGAAAGGAAATTCCAATACCCATAATTTAATAGTTAGTTATTATTAGTTAGTTAATTGTTATTTTTAATTTTTGCATTTTCATTCTTTTGAATTTTCGGATTTTCTTTCTTATTTTCAAATTTTTTAATTTTCTAATTTAAGAGTTTACGAATTGCGATCATAACGAATGACCCGAAAAACAAACGGCCCCCTCCCGAATGAAACGAAAACTAAAACGAACAAATTTTTCGGCAGTGCACATATTTAACATACATATATTAGAAATATCACATGGCCACGCCTGAATCATGAGAAGGTGGACATTCTTATAACAGATTGTTTATAAGAATAATTTTGAACAAATATTCCTTGTCCTCTGATGACACTTGGTGGCTAAGAGAAGCAATGCTTGAACAAACAACAAAGTTAATATTTAGACACATGAACCAATGAAAAGAAGTTCCACCTTTTGGGCTAGGCTTATTAAAATTTTTATGAGCTTATTGTCCAGAATTGCATATAGGACCAGGAGAGGAAGCCATAGGGATCATACTTCATCCACCCACAGTACACTCACAATTCGGAACTTCATCCATACACCCCCTATCCATTCGGAGAGACATTCATTATCATGCCTTATCATCTGATACTTCAGAGACGCCAAGACACAGCCCCGCCCTGACGAGAAGCCATTTTGGAAAAGGCAGCCATTTTAGGCGTCTCTGGTAATGACCATTGTAAGCCAGCAGCCATTTTGAAAGGGTATTTATAATACATTGATCTTTTCATGTATTATTGCTTATTTTGATATACTTATCATTGATTTATTGTGATACTTAGATTTTTCTTCCCCCAACATTATAACCTTAGATTTTTATTTAATTGAATTGTTCCAATTTTAATTATTTCTTGTTTTGTGCTATAGTAGCGCACCATTTTAACCTAGTTTAACACTTACTTCTTCTGCAGGGGGGTAACTGTTGGGCTTCGTAAAATGCAGACTATTCTCTGATAGTTAGTTATAAATATACATGGTTATTTTGTCCACGGGGATAAATGAATTATTTCCTTTTATTCATATACGTAGCAATATACATTAGCGAGTGTTGCATATGATCTTATTATTTTTATGTAAGATTGTTGAATATGTCCATCCACAAATCAAACTATTTATTGTGAATACATAAAACCACAAGTAGATCTATTCACAGATGCTCCCACTTAATAGATCAAAGCTCCTCACCACTATAGATGTAAGTATCCAAACATACTGAATAAATGAATAAAAATAGCAGCCACTTTAAATGAATCAATAAATCCAACAATACAACTATATCCTTAAAGTATAAGCAGCGCTAATTGCACATGACGAGATACATTAAATAATCTTGATAAGTGCCATATGTGACCAACAGCCCGTGATAGGTGATAGTCCACAGTGAAAAAGAATTGACTAGTAAAACTACGGTTCAAGCAGGGACATTTCCTTGGAGTCTCTAATAGGGTATCATCCACCATACACCATGTGAACATGAAGGTGCCCGACTCCCCAAAAGTTGAACCCTTACTGCGACTTGTTGCTAGGCAATTTTCATGCTCTAACTTCAGCGCCTTTTAGTTCTATCACCGCACTCTGTGATCCAGATTAGGGTTCAATGGCTCCAGGGAACATCCATATATAAAATAAAAGACAGGGACACACTCTTTATTCTCAACAAACATTAAAAACATGTCCCCCCTTATGTAATATTCACTCTTACCAGATTCCAATAGTTTACAAGCATATCTCTCTATTCAGATGCCGGCAGTCCTCGGACCTATTTGGGCTCCACATCTGGCCTGTATCTACTCCCTCCTCTCCTCCGTCCAGTGGGGAGACAGGAGTGCTTGACGTCTGCTTGTGGGTGTTGCCGTACAGTCCAATCACGGCGCGTTTCATCACTACAGTCTTCCACTGGTGATTGGCTGTACAGACTGTCGGCAACCTCTATATACCCACCCTCCCCTCTGTGGGTCAATTTTTAAAGGGGAACTTTGTATCCAATGCTCCAAGACCCTGGAGGGACGGCGTCAGCATTTACAATGACAAGTTCATATAAATGCTGTACACTATATTCAATAGATCTTAATCATACTGGTTGAAAGTGATGCTATAATGGTTTATCATCCTTCTCACCATTAAAACATATTTTAATAAAATACATCATCATTGCAATTATGTATACATTCCTAAAACACTCAAAATAATAATAATGATAGGAATTCCCACCATAATCGTTCATTTAAAATTATTCTCTCACTTCTTGAGACTTATACTTATACTTCCTTATAAGTAATTATCCCTCTCTCATTGATGTTAGACTGCTCTCTCTAATTCTCAAACGCTATAGGGGTAATTTATTGATTGGACCAACCTGATCATACCTACATAATGGGGTCATCTAAGGGTGGACCATTGTAATTATCCCAGTATTACTACTATCTCCATTTTTCCGAAAAATATTTAAAAAAATTATTTTAAAAAATCAACATGCTGTAAATGTTTTAAGGTCGATTATTCATCCTATAATTCTGACTCTATGTTAAAGTTATGCGTCACTAATGAAGGAATTAATATGTAGCTCAATATTCATCCCATATGGTTGTAGACACTTCATGAGATAGATCCAGTATGTCTCCCTCTGTGAGAGGTCTCTCAATCGGTTGGATCCTCTCCACAGGGGGTACAATACTTCTAATCCGCAAAACCGCAAAGCTGAGGGGTCTCTATTGTGTTTAAATCTAAAGTGCATCGAAAAACTATGGTCTTTATAGCCCTTTTTAATATTGGATAGATGTTCCCCTATGCGTACCCCTAGTTTTCTCTTCTTATATAGCATAGCCCACACGGGCACCATAGTAGGTATACCACATGTGTGGAATTACAAGTGATGAAATCTTTTATCATAAATTGTCTTCCTTCTGTGTTTCTGAAATTATTGCACATCCTATTCTCCCCCTTTGTCCACCTGCATGCTTTACATTTCTTACAAGGAAAGAATCCGTGTCTACTACTAGGGAATTGTTGTCGACCTGGGGCATCCAAAATCTTCTTCACTATGTGGTCTCCAAAGTTGGGTGCCCTCCTATAGACAAATTTTGGTCTGTCCATCAGGAGGGGCCCCAAATCCCGGTCAAGTTGTAGGATGTGCCAATGCTTTTTTTAAGATTTCTTCCGCCTCCTTGTATTGGCTATGAAAGTCAGTCAAGAAGTTCAATTGGAAGGATCTATCCTGTAATGGTGGTTCCCAATCCCTTAAACAATCTTCTCGCGGGGTATTTCCACTTCCTCTATAATTTTGTTAACATCTCAGGTTGGTATCCCTTTTGTTCAAATTTAGCTTTTAACACATCTTCTTGTACCCTGTAATCACTCAAGTTACTACAGTTTCTCCTTACTCTTACCTTCGGAATATTTTTAATCCATGCAGGGTGATGTCCACTATTAATCGAGAGGTAGCTGTTACGGTCTGTAGGTTTAAAATAGACCTTAGTAGTTAGGCTGGTGTCACTCCTCTCTATAGTGACATCCAAGTAATCTATTGTAGTGTCACTAATGGTATATTCTAATTTGATGTTCCTGTTGTTATGATTGAGGTAAATCATAAAATCTTCTGCTTCCTGTTTAGTCCCTCTCCATATCAAATTCAGGTCATCTATATAGCGTTGATAGAATAATAGTTGTGGTCTGTCTGTCACATATACGACTCTATCCTCCCACTCAGCCATGAACAGGTTGGCGATGCTGGGGGCAAATTTGGCCCCCATAGCAACGCCAAGCCGCTGAGTGTAGAACGTGTTGTTATACCAAAAGTAGTTATGTGACATACAGAAGTCTAGGGATTTCCCCAAAAACTTTTTCTGTGCATATGTAATGTCATCACGCTTACTCAGTGCCCAATTTAGGGCTAACATTGCTTCATCATCTTGGATTATTGTACATAGCGATGAGACATCAGCAGTAATGAGGAGAATATGATCCTTTTTTATTAAAGGTGACTTGTGTTAATGATCTCAAAAGGTCTTTTGTGTCCCTCAGATATGCCTTGGTGCTTTGTACACTGGGTTGTAAAAATATATCCAGAAATTCACCCAGTCTTGTATAGACTGAGCCTATTCCATTTACTATAGGTCTAGGAGGAGGTATTGTTGCATGTTTATGTATCTTAAGCACCGTATATATTATGGGGATCCTACAAAAACTGGGACTAAGGTATTGTTTCTCCTTTTTATTTATGGCAAATGTCTTATATCCACCCTCAACCAATTCATACAATTGTTTCATGTACATGTCTGTGGGGTCTTTTCGTAATCTTTTATAGGTAGTGGTATCATTTAATAGTTCCCCCAATTGTTTATGGTAAAAAGATTTATCAAGAAAGACCACTCCCCCGCCTTTATCCACCAGGCAGATTATAATCTCTTTTCTTCCCTCTAATGGTTTAATCCCTTCCATTAAATATCTTGGGTTCACATTCTTTTTGGGGTGCAGTTGTTCTATGTCCCTCAATACCAGGGATTTAAATACTTCGATTTGTGAATTCTTAGGATTGTGTGGATTAAAGGTGGACTTGTTTTGTAGTGCACTACAGGTATGTCCTTCTCCCAAGAGCTTCCTATTTATAGGGTAGGATGGATGTGTTAAAATATTTTTTAAGGTTCAAGTTTATAATAAATTTATGTGTATCCATATATAATTTGAATTTATTGAGCGGTCTCCTGGGGGCACTTTTAAGGCCTATATTCAAAATGTTCAGTTCCTTTTTGTTGAGTTGGGATACAATCCCCCGTTTATGCATCTCTCCTGTGTTTCCTTGGGTTGTCTCTGTCTACCTGCCCTGCAGCCTCTCTGTCTGCTGGGTCTTGATAGTTCGGAGGGCCTCTGGTTCTTTGTTGCAACGTACCCCCTCTCCCTCTTTCCCTCGTATGAGTGGAGTGGGGGTATACATTCTGTCTCTCTAAATATCCCCCTCCTCAGTATCCCTTGGGGTGTCCAAAAAAATCCTCATTTATATTTTGTGATTGTGGGGTCTCAAGTGGAAGATAGCGGTTAGTGATAGGGACATTATATCCTTCTCCTCCATACTCCCTGTTAGGGGTGTATGGAGGTCTATATTTTTGATGATATCTTCCTCTTCCCCTAAAAGTGGATCCCCCTCTGTGGCTACTTCTAGGTGTTACTTGTATCCATTTACCTGCTGTCTCATACTCTCTTGGTTCATTATCCTTATCATACACCGGTGTTGGGTGTTGTTTTACTTTTTGGTTATTGTTTTTAATATGTTGTGTTTTTTTATTAATTTCTCGGGGCATTAGGAGTATTAATTCCTTGTTTGCCTACTTTTTGTTGTGAAAGGTCTTCAGTTTGTGGGATCGCATTACTCTGCCACACATACACATTATTAGATTTGAAATCTTCCAAACCTCTCCTGAATTTTTTTACTTTTTTATTTTGAGTGTCACGGTCTATTTTTTTCTAATTTTGTTTTTTTATTTTAGAGTTAAATTCTTTCATTTCATTTGTTTCCTTGATTGGATCCAATTTATCCATATTCTCTTGTATATTTTTATATATTCTTTCTAATTTAATCTTTTTTCTTTTTAGGACTAAGGTTTGGAATTCCCGTCCTACTCTATTGAAGAACTCATACCACTCCTCCATGAATTCTCTTTCTATAAATCCATCTTGGGGGGCTACTTCCCACCTCATACTGCGAAAAATAACATTTTGCTTTAGATAATGTTCAAAAGTGAGTACGTCCCACCATGTCTTAACTTATTTCTCCAAAAGGACATCCAGTTTTTTAAAAAGGTTGTTAGTGTCTAACTCATTATTATTAGGAGTGATATCTCTAGAGAAGATGGTATTACTATCCAAATTAGTTTTTAGTGTCTAACTCAGGGATCCTCAAACTACGGCCCTCCAGCTGTTGTGGAACTACACATCGCATGAGGCATTGTAAAACTCTAACATTCACAGACATGACTAGGCATGATGGGAAGTGTAGTTCCTGAACAACTGGAGGGCCATAGTTTGAGGACCCCTGGACTAACTCATTATTATTAGGAGTGATATCTCTAGAGAATATGGTATTACTATCCAAATTACAACTGGCCAGATACTTAATGGCATCCATGGCTGCAGTTCTTAAAAAATACTTAAAACCGCACAAATAGATCTACCCACAGATGATCCCACTTAATAGATCAAAGCTCCACGCCACTATAGATGTAAGTATCCAAACACACTGAATAAATGAACAAAAATAGCAGCCACTTTAAATGAATCAATAAATCCAACAATACAACTATATCCTTAAAGTATAAGCAGCGCTAATTGCACATGACGAGATACATTAAATAATCTTGATAAGTGCCATATGTGACCAACAGCCCGTGATAGGTGGTACACTCTTTATTCTCAGCAAACATTAAAAACACCGTATAGGATGAATATTGAGCTAGATATTAATTCCTTCATTAGTGACACATAACTTTAACATAGAGTCAGAATTATAGGATGAATAATCGACCTTAAAACATTTAAGAATGGCTCCAGCGTGTTGGTTTTTTTAAAATAATTTTTTAAAATATTTTTCGGAAAAATGGAATAGTAATACTGGGATAATTACATTGGTCCACCCTTAGATGTCCCCATTATGTAGGTATGATCAGGTTGGTCGAATTAATAAATTACCCCTATAGCATTTGAGAATTAGAGAGCACGGTCTAACATCAATGAGAGAGGGATAATTACTTATAAGGAAAGCTGTCTCAAGAGGTGAGGGGATAATTTTAAATGAACGATTATGGTGGGAATTCCTATCATTATTATTATTTTGAGCGTTTTAGGAATGTATACATAATTGCAATGATGATGTATTTTATTAAAATATGTTTTAATGGTGAGAAGGATGATAAACCATTATAGCATCACTTATAACCAGTATGATTAAGAACTATTGAATATAGTGTACAGCATTTATATGAACTTTCCATTGTAAATGCTGACGCCGTCCCTCCAGGGTCTTGGAGCATTGGATACAAGGTTCCCCTTTAAAAATTGACCCACAGAGGGGAGGGTGGGTATATAGAGGTTGCCGACAGTCCATACAGCCAATCACCAGTGGAAACGCGTCGTGATTGGACTGTACGGCAACACCCACAAGCAGACGTCACGCACTCCTGTCTCCCCACTGGATGGAGGAGAGGAGGGAGTAGATACAGGCCAGACATGGAGCCCAAATAGGTCAGAGGACGGCCAGCGCCTGCATAGAGAGATATGCTTGTAAACTATTGGAATCTGGTAAGAGTGAATATTACATAAGGGGGGACTTGTTTTTAATGTTTGCTGAGAATAAAGAGTGTATACAGCGTTACACTATGTCCCAGTCCCTGTCTTTTATTTTATATATGGATGTTCCCTGGAGCCATTGAACCCTAATCTGGATCACAGAGTGTGCTGATAGCACTAAAAGGCGCTAAAGCTAGAGCATGAGAATTGCCTAGCAACAAGTTGTGATAAGGGTCCAACTTTTGGGGAGTCGGGCACCTGCATTTTCACATGGTGTATGGTGGATGATACCCTATTAGAGACTCCAAGGAAATGTCCCTGCTTGAACCGGAGTTTTACTAGTCAATCTTTTTTCACTGTGGACAATCACCTATCATGGGTTGTTGGTCACATATGGCAGTTATCAAGATTATTTAATGTATCTTGTCATGTGCAATTAGCGCTGCTTATACTTTAACCACTTCCCGACCGCCGTATGCAGAATGACGGCCGGGAAGTGGCTGAGTTATCCTGACTGGACGTCATATGACGTCCTCAGGATAACAAGCCGCCGCGCGCCTGTAATTTATTAGAACTATTGACGGTATACACTGGTTGTTGGGTACTATCCACTAACAGGTGTCACTTTTTTCTAACTGATCATTTTGAGGCCAAGTTCGTCCCTGTAAAGGAACCTCAGAGATTATCCCATAGTAGGTGGTATGTGGTACACTTTTACGTCCACGGGCTGAGGGGTTTTCAACCTGGGAATAGTGTTGAACAACGATCCGTTAAGAGTACGAGATCGAAATCGCGGAAAATCACGATAGTCGTGTGAGACACTAGGTCTAATCCCAAGTTACCGAGGTCCCTTGTAGGTATATATTTTATTTTC
>BLSH010034048.1:343084-359392 GCA_018402905.1 Glandirana rugosa
TTTCATTCTTTACACCCAAAAAAACGTTTTAACAGCGAGAAGAAAACAAATATCGCCGCTAGTCTTTACTGTGTCTCCCCTAGTTTATGGTATAAACAAAAGAAGAGCGACAATTTTGCAAAAAAACCCACATTTCTTACTTTTTGCTAAAATACAAATCCAAAAATTTTATATTCTTCCTCATATTTGCGATAAAAAAAAATCGAAATCGGCGTTTATTGATTGGTTTGCGCAAAAGTGGCCGCGTTTACGGATGATGAGAATTCATTTTTGGGGTTTTTATTTTTTTTTTATTTTTTTATTAGTAATGGCGGCGATCTGCGATTTTTAGCGGTACTGCGATATTTCAGTGGACATGTCGGAACATTTTGACACTTTTTTGGGACCATTGGCATTTATACAGCGATCAGTGCTATAAAAATGCACTGATTACTGTGTAAATGCCATTGGCAGTGAAGGGGTTAACCTGCAGGGGGCGCTCTAAGGGTTAACTATGTTCCCTGGGCATGTTCTAACTGTATGGGGGCTGCCCTGGCTGGGGAAGGGAAGTGGTCACAGCCTTCACGTACAGGAAGGCTGTGATCACAGCCCTTCCCCCTCATACAGAGCGGAGGTCCGTGTTTACATACACGGACCTCCGCTCCTTCGCTCCGGGGGGGCCATCGCGGGTAGCCGGCGGCAATTGAAGCCACCGCACCTGCTCCCTGGCCCTCCCCGAACACAGTGAGTGTGCGGGCGCGCCTCCGGCGGCGCGCGCGCGCTCACAGTGCGCGTTATCGCAGCCGCCGTCGTATGACGGCGATTTGCGATAACGAACCACTTTGTCGCCGTCAACCTGCGGTTGGCGGTCGGCAAGTGGTTAATAAAGAGGATCATATTCTCCTCATTACGGCTGATGTCTCATCACTGTATACGATAATCCAAGATGATGACGCAATGTTAGCCCTAAATTGGGCACTGAGTAAGCGTGATGACATTACATATGCACAGAAAAAGTTTTTGGGGAAATCCCTAGACTTCTGTATGTCACATTACTACTTTTGGTATAACAACCCATTCTACACTCAGTGGGTTGGCGTTGCTATGAGGGCCAAATTTGCCCCAAGCATCGCCAACCTGTTCATGGCTGAGTGGGAGGATAGTGTAGTGTATGTGACAGACAGACCACAACTATTATTCTATCGACGCTATATAGATGACCTGATTTTGATATGGGGAGGGACTAAACAGGAAGCAGAAGATTTTATGATTTACCTCAATCATAACAACAGGAACATCAAATTAGAATATACCATTAGTGACACTAAATAAGTGACAACAGCCTAATTACTAAGGTCTATTTTAAATCTACGGACCGTAACAGCTACCTCTTGATTAATAGTGGACATCACCCTGCATGGATTAAAAATATTCAGAAGGGACAGTTCCTAAGAGTAAGGAGAAACTGTAGTAACTTGAGTGATTACAGGGTACAAGCAGATGTGTTAAAAGCTAAATTTGAACAAAAGGGATACCAATCTGAGACGTTAAACAAAATCATAGAGGAGGTGGAAAATATCCCGCGAGAAGATTGTTTAAGGGATAGGGAACCACCATTACAGGATAGATCCTTCCAATTGAACTTCTTGTCTGACTTTCATAGCCAATACAAGGAGGTGGAAGAAATCTTTAAAAAGCATTGGCACATCCTACAACTTGACCGGAATTTGGGGCCCCTCCTGATGGACAGACCAAAATTTGTCTATAGGAGGGCATCCAACTTTGGAGACCACATAGTGAAGAAGATTTTGGATGCCCCAGGTCGACAACAATTCCCTAGTAGTAGACACGGATTCTTTCCTTGTAAGAAATGTAAAGCAGGCAGGTGGACAAAGGGGGAGAATAGGATGTGCAATCATTTCAGAAACAGAAGGAAGACAATTTACGATAAAAGATTTCATCACTTGTAATTCCACACATGTGGTATGCCCGTGTGGCCTATGCTATATAGGCCTCACTAAGAGAAAACTAGGTGTACGCCTAGGGGAACGTCTATCTAATATTAAAATGGGCTATAAAGACCATAGCGTTTCGATGCACTTTAGATTAAAACACAATAGAGACCCCTCAGCTTTGCGCTTTTGCGGAATAGAAGTAGTGTACCCCCTGTGGAGAGGATCCAACTGAGCGAGGGACCTCTCACAGAGGGAGACATACTGGATCTATCTCATGAAGTGTCTACAACCGTATGGGATGAATATTGAGCTAGATATTAATTCCTTCATTAGTGACACAAAACTTTAACATAGAGTGATAGAGTCATAGAGACCTTTAAAACATTTAAGAATGGCTCCAGCATGTAGATTTTTTAAAATATTTTTTGGAAAAATGGAGACAGTAGTAATATTGGGATAATTACATTGGTCCACCCTTAAATGTCCCCATTATGTAGGTATGATCAGGTTGGTCCAATTAATAAATTACGCCTAAAGCGTTTGAGAATTAGAGAGCATGATCTAACATCAATGAGAGAGGGATAATTACTTATAAGGAAAGCTGTCTCATGAAGTGAGGGAATAATTTTAAATGAACGATTATGGTGGTAATTCCTATCATTATTATTATTTTGAGCGTTTTAGGAATGTATGCATAATTGCAATGATGATGTATTTTATTAAAATATGTTTTAATGGTGAGAAGGATGATAAACCATTATAGCATCAATTATAACCAGTATGATTAAGATCTATTGAATCTAGTGTACAGCATTTATATGAACTTTCAATTGTAAATGCTGATGCCGTCCATCCAGGGTCTTGGAGCATTGGATACAAGGTTCCCCTTTAAAAATTGACCCACAGAGCCCTTTAAAAATTGATCCACAGAGAGGAGGGTGGGTATATAGAGGTTGCCGACAGTCCATACAGCCAATCACCAGTGGAAACACGTCGTGATTGGACTGTACGGAAACACCCACAAGCAGACGTCACGCACTCCTGTCTCCCCACTGGATGGAGGAGAGGAGGGAGTAGACCAGGCCAGACGTGGAGCCCAAATAGGTCCGAGGACAGCCGGCGTCTGCATAGAGAGATATGCTTGTAAACTATTGGAATCTGGTAAGAGTGAATATTACATAAGGGTGGACGTGTTTTTAATGTTTGCTGAGAATAAAGAGTGTATACAGCGTTACACTATGTCCCGGTCCCTGTCTTTTATTTTATATATGGATGTTCCCTAGAGCCATTGAACCCTAATCTGGATTACAGAGTGTGGTGATAGCACTAAAAGGCGCGGAAGCTAGAGGATGAGAATTGCCTAGCAACAAGTTGTGGTAAGGTTCCAACTTTTGGGGAGTCGGGCACCTGCATTTTCACATGGTGTATGGTGGATGATTCACTATTAGAGACTCCAAGGAAATGTCCCTGCTTGAACCGGAGTTTTACTAGTCAATCTTTTTTCACTGTGGACTATCACCTATCACGGGCTGTTGGTCACATATGGCAGTTATCAAGATTATTTAATGTATCTCGTCATGTGCAATTAGCGCTGCTTATACTTTAAGGATATAGTTGTATTGTTGGATTTATTGATTCATTTAAAGTGGCTGCCATATCAAAGTCACGATAATAATCGCAGATCGCCGCCATTACTAAAAAAAAAAAAAAAAAAAATGTAAAAATGCCAGAAATTAATTCTCATGGTTTGTAAATGCGGCAACTTTTGCGCAAATCAATCAATAAACGCCGATTGCGATTTTTTTTTTACCAAAAATATGAGGAAGAATATAAATCAGCCAAAGCCAATGAATACATTTGTTTTTTTAATATTTTTGTTTGGATTTGTACTTTAGCGAAAAGAAAGAAATATTGTTTTTTTTTGCAAAATTGTCGCTCTTTTTTTGTTTATAGCGGTGATCAGAAATGACGCAGAGTTGATCAAATATCACCAAAAGAAAGCTCTATTTGTGGGAAAAAAAGGACGCAAATTTAGTTTGGGTACAACGTCGCACGCCCGCACAATTGACAGCTAAAGCGTCGCAGTGCAGCATCGCAAAAAGTACTCTGGTCCTACAGTGGGAAATCCTTCTGGGGGTGAAGCGGTTAAAGAAATTAGACTGGCAAAAATGACTCAATATAATTAATCGTTCAGTAATTCCTGACGCAAACGCATAACAACAAGAACTTACAGACTCACACATATGTAAAGTAAACCAGTTAGATTTGTTTACTGGCAGATCAAAGATGATAAATTCAACAATAAAGAGTTTGTAACATGTAACAGGTAAGATACAGCCAATAAATTTGTTGGCAAAGCCAATTAAGAAGTAGGCAATTAGAACACATCACAACATACAATAGCAGATTTTAACCCTGTACTTGGTCTAAGGCTACAGGCCAGAAAGGGCTAAAGTGACTAAACTTCCATTAAATCACTCCCTTTAATCCCCTGCCACCACAGCCCCAGCAATGTGCAACTCTACATTAAAAACTAAACAAACACTCTGAAGTTCTTTCACCTATTCTCTGAGTCCTTGGTTAATATGTAGGCCTTCATAGGCACTGAGTGTTCTTATCCCTTGCGGGGGGGGGATATTTTGTAGTCCTTTGAAGAGGAAGGCGTGGAAGAGGTTTGAGTCCTCAGCTAGCTCTTTAATATGTGCACAATGTGTCCTGGCAAACAAGATGTACATTAAAAAAAATTTCAGTGTGGATTTAAGTGCAACAAGGATCCTCTTGCAAGCTTAATCGAATGACAAAGGCAACGGTGTCTGCATGCAGTGTCCTTTGGTGTACAAAGAATGAGTCCTCTCACCAGTCCCAGCAACCTTCAGTGTTGAAGAGTGGCATGGGGGCTCCGCAACAGGCCCCTGCAGAGTCTGGCTCAAGGAACAGCATTCAATCCTGTGCATCCTGATAATGCAGGCAATATTAGCCAGCTCTTGGCTACATGTGTATGAGGCTTTAACATGCAGTGGTGTGAATGAACCCTATAGGCTCCTTTTTATTTCTCACGCATAGAAAGCCTCATGTATAAGCTTGCTACGGTATCCTTTTAAAACTTAATGCATAATAATTCACATTCAGGTAAGGAGCCAAATGAATTTCATTACCATCTTAATCATCTAAAAATACAATGCCAGTACTAAGAAACTTCCGCTGTCGATAATTAGATTTCAAATCTTCCTTGGAAGTTTGAATGTAATTAGTGATACATGAAGTTAGCTCAGTGTTCAGGTAGAACACCCCAGATACCTTGGAAGGTAACCTCTTATTTAGAATATGACAATTGAGTGGTTTTTGCACAGGTTGCTGAAATGAATTAGTAGCTCATTGGTTATTATCACTTGTTGCCTGAAAATTCTCTTTAAATATTGCTTAACCAGTTCTTCTCTCATACCTCTATACCCTTTATGAACCAGATGTTTTTTTTTACATTTCTGCCATGGGCCTACTGCTTCTGCTTTAGCTTTGTCAATACTTAGACGTGATACAACAATGCTTTCTTTTGGTGACATTATATTGCAAAAATTATTTTATTTTCCACACAGTCTATAAAACAAAAGATGTAAAAAATGTCTACTTTTAACAGTGCTACTTTTAAATATTATAAATGTTACTGTAGGTATTTTATTCTATAATTTGTCTTGTTTAAAATGACAATAACATTTCAATTCTGACACAAAGCATTGCAGTTATTTACAGATAAAATACTGTTTTTTTTATTTTTATTTTTTAATACAACACAAAACCCCCCCCCCCCCCCCAAAAAAAAAACAATTAAGCAATTATGGTTGATGTAGGCAAAAATCTAATAAGCAGAAAAAGAATGAGAAAGGAGTTATTTAGGGCTGATTAGAGTTAAACAAGGGTTAATAAGGCGTTCGATAGGAACAGGTTTTTTTTTTTATAGTAACGTTGCTTCAATGTAATTCTGAAGGATCTTTTATTTTTAAAATGTTTTATTATTATTATTATTGTTATACAGGATTTATATAGCGTCAACAGTTTACGCAGCGCTTTACATCTTGAGGGTAGACAGTACAAATACAATACACTTAAATACCGTAGGAATCAGAGGGCCCTGCTCGCTAGAGCTTACAGTCTAAGAGGGAAGGTCAAGAGATACAAGAGGTAATAACTGTGGGGGATGTGCTGATGTAGAAGATAAATGTACAGTTGTTAGGTGGGAGCCAGATAGGCTTCTCTGAAGAGATGAGTTTTCAGGGATAGTCTGAAGGTGGAAAAAGTAGGAGAAAGTCGGATAGATTGGGGTAGAGCATTCCAAAGGATGGGAGAGACTCTTGAGAAGTCCTGGAGGCGAGCATGGGATGAGGTGACAAGGGAGCAAAAGAGCAGTAGGTCTTGGGAGGAGTGAAGAGATCGATTTGGTTAGTATTTTGAGACCAGGTTAGTGATGTAGCTGGGGGCCAGGTTGTGGATGGCTTTATAGGTTATTGTTAGTATCTTGAATTTAATACGCTGGTTGAGTAGCAGCCAATGGAAGGATTGACATAGGGGTGTAGCAGACGCCGAGCAGTTTTTAAGGTGGATGAGCCTGGCGGCAGCGTTAATGATGGGGTGAAGTGGGGATAAGCTATTTAGAGGTAAGCCAGTAAGGAGGGAGTTGCAGTAGTCGAGGCGAGAGACGACCAGGGGGTGGATTAGAAGCTTTGTGGTGTCATTGGTTAGGAAGGGGCGTATCTTGGAGATGTTGTGGAGGTTCAGGCGCCAGATTTTGGATAGCGATTGGATGTGGGGTTGAAAGGTTAATTCGGAGTCCAGGATTACACCTAGGACCTTGGCATGGGGGGACAGGTTGATAGTCGAGCCGTTGATTTTGACAGGGTTAATAAGGCGTTAGATAGGAACAGATTTTTTTTTTATAGTAAGGTTGCTTCAATGTAATTCTAAAGGATCTTTTATTTTTAAAATGTGTTATTATTATTTTTATTATACAGGATTTATATAGCGCCAACAGTTTAGGCAGCGCTTTACAACTTGAGGGTAGACAGTACAAATACAATACACTTAACCTCCCTGGCGGTATGACTGAGTCTGGAATTTATTGCTGAAAGCGGTAATGGTTTTCTGCATGGAGATATGGCGTTATGTACTATAGGCCTGCAATGGTTAGTAATTACTTACTTAAACCTGACCAAACAACACTCTAGCAGACATCTGAGATGTAATAAAGTAAGAAACACACAAATGCATGAATTATAATCAAATAAATAACATAAATTTATTCAGATGGAAACACTAAGAAAAATTTTAACTACAAAAAATGAATAATCCTCCTGAGTGTGGTAGATCTTGAAGCAGGGTACCACACAAAGTCCAACATCACAATCGGGGCAGTAAAACCTGCTTTCTTTCCGGACCTTCTTCCCATTACCGTCTCTTTTGGAACAGCAGACCACACACATTCTGGTCGCTGCTGCTTTTTTGGCGGTTGGCGGAATGTACTCTATAAAATGGCGACCAGTCAGGCGAAGTGGGTTGCCAACGTCCGCAGCCCGACATCCAGATCTGGTCGCAGATGGTACCTCTTGGGTAGCAAAGATCCGTTCGGCCACCCTCCAGATGAACTCAGAGTGGACAACCGGTTTCTCACTCTGAGCTCTGCACAAAATATAAGCATTCCAGAGGCACTGTTCCAGCATGTGGCGGAAAAATTTTTTGTAATACTTTTTCTGCTGCTTCCGCATTGCTGGATAAAAGGTCATAGCCCGGTCCACTCCTCCCATTGTGATGTTATAATCTATAACGACCTGCGGCTTTTGTACCTCCTTTCCTGCCCTGGTGGGCACAATAGCAGTGACGGTGTTGTGCACTGTGCTGAGTAGGCAAACGTCCTTTTTGTCCCTCCAGCGCATGGCCATCATTTTGCCTTTTTGAAAGGCCACCAGCTCACCACTTTTTAGTGTCCTTTTGTACAGCATTGATGGCATGTTCTTACGGTTCGGTTTTACCATACCGTAAGCGTCCGTTTTGCGCTTGATCAGCACCTCATAGAGCTCGGGGGATGAATAAAAATTGTCCGTGGTCACACAGTAACCCTGATCCAACAACGGCTCCATGAGGGTTAGAACAGATGCTGTGGCCATTCCATAGTCACTGTACTTTGGGTCAAATTTGGTCCCTTTGCCGGTATAGATCACACAGTTCCATATATATCCGGTGGCCGACTCGCAAAGCATGAACGTTTTGACTCCGAAGCAAGCTCTATTTGAGGCTATATACTGTATCCAGCTGAGCCATCCTTTATAAGCCATCAAGCTTTCGTCGATGCTTACATCGCGGTCCAGTACATAAACCCGCTGGAAATTTGCCACGACCATTTGCCAAACGTTCCAGATCTTTTTTAGCTTTGGCGCAGGATGCGTTTCCTCGTCATACTCCTCATTATTTGTGAAATGTAAATTTTTCATAATAAGGGAGAAGCGGTACTCCGACATCACGCAGCCGAAAAAAGGCGTGGCCAGCATTCTGTTTTTGGTCCAGTACCATTTTTGGACCGGCTTGCCCACCACGCCTTGCAGGATAATAAGTCCCAGAAAATTCCACATTTCCTCAGTGCTTACCGGCTTCCATAGGCGACTTCTGGAAAACCTGGCCTGCATGCTGGAAGACTGTTGCTCCTGGAAGCGATTTGTCTCCACGACAATTTTTTCAATTATTTTGTCACTGAGAAATAATTTTAGGAACGCCAGCGGGTTGTCGCGTTCAATGTCCACCTTCATTCCAGGCGATCCGGTGAATGGAAATCATGGCGTCGCTACCTGATCTGTACCGCTGGCGATAGGGCACCAGATGCGCACGTCACTCAGGTCACAGTCCGGTTCGCTGGTCTCGGTGTCAGTGTCAGTGTCAGCGCCAGATGACTCCTCCCACGACTCGCTGTCGCTCACTTCTGCGAGCGTTTCCAATTCGCTGTCACTTTCGCTCAGTAGATCCAAAGGCGATTTTGCGTGTCCAGCTGCCATTTTATTTTTGGGGCAAAATGACAGTGTGTATAAGGAGTGGTGCACTGTAACAACTTTCTCTCTGCAACAAGTGTCAGATCTCCGGTGATACAATGCAATCTACAGATCAAATTTTATCACCGGAGTTTATAAAGGCTGTGGGTGTGTGTGTTTACTACTTGCAGGTTTGAATTTGCCGCACAGTTCCGCTCCCATGCGACACTGCTCGCATGACAGTGGAAGAGGGAAGTGACTTTCACATCGCCGGAGAGAAGGCAAGCGCTGCCTGCCACTCGCCCGAGCGGAAGAGGGAAGTGACTGTTGCCGGAGAGAAGGTAAGCGCTGCCTGCCACTAGCCCGAGCCTGACTCAGGGTTACCGCTCCTGGCTGCTAATTTTCACCCCGAGTCAGGCTCGGGAATACCGCCAGGGAGGTTAAATACAGTAGGAATCAGAGGGCCCTGCTCGTTAGAGCTTACAATCTAAGAGGGAAGGTCAAGAGATACAAGAGGTAATAACTGTGGGGGATGTGCTGATGGAAAAGATAAATGTACAGTTGTTAGGTGGGAGCCAGATAGGCTTCTCTGAAGAGGTGAGTTTTCAGGGATCGTCTGAAGGTGGACAAAGTAGGAGAAAGTCGGATAGATTGGGGTAGAGCATTCCAGAGGATGGGAGAGACTCTGGAGAAGTCCTGGAGGCAAGCATGGGATGAGGTGACAAGGGAGCTAGAGAGCAGGAGGTCTTGGGAGGACCGAAGAGATCGATTTGGTTGGTATTTTGAGACCAGGTTAGTGATGTAGCTGGGGGGGCCAGGTTGTGGATGGCTTTATAAGTTATTGTCAGTATCTTGAATTTAATACGTTGGTTGAGTGGCAGCCAATGGAGGGATTGACATAGGGGTGTAGCAGACGCCGAGCGGTTTTTAAGGTGGATGAGCCTGGCGGCAGCGTTCATAATAGAGTGAAGTGGGGATAAGCTAATTAGAGGTAAGCCAGTGAGGAGGGAGTTGCGGTAGTCAATTAGTCAAGGCGAGAGACAACCAGGGAGTGGATTAGAAGCTTTGTGGGGTCATTTGGTTAGGAAGGGGCGTATCTTGGAGATGTTGCGGAGGTTCAGGTGGCAGATTTTGGATAGCGATTGGACGTGGGGCCGAAAGGTTAATTTGGAGTCCAGGATTACACCTAGGACCTTGGCATCGGGGGGCGGGTTGATAGTCGAGCCGTTGATTTTGACAGGCTTCATTTCTAAATGAAGCCTCTAGGCAGTATTCTGAACACTATTCATTTACACAGCAGCTGCTGCAATGTTATAGAGTAGGTCTCAGATATAGAGTGGCAAGGGGGAGCTTCAGCAGGGGGAGCTTCAGCAACAGGAGGGGGGCAGGATGTGCTGCATACATCTTGTGCACTTTCTTAAAGTTCTGTTAAACATGCATTTTTTGTGTTTGTAACACCTGCATGTTTCCTTTTGTTAATTACTTGGCTCCCTGTTATAAAACGTTCTTCTTCTCAAATCCTAGTTCACACAGGCTTCCTGTTTACAGTAGGCATACATGTTCTGGGTCAGCAACTCAGAAAATATTGGAGCCACTGGGTCATCGTAACAGCCAGGCAACCAGTATTTTTAAAATGAGGTCAGCAGTGACCACACATAAAATCACCAATGACCATAGGTGTGTGGGAGTAATAGTTAATTCACAAATTGTGCAGTGACAGACCTTTTATTGCATTGTAAAATGCCTGTCACCTCAAAGATTCACAGAAAACAATTATTTTCTGCATATCCCATTCACACTGCAACACAGCCCGAAGCTGCGCTGCAGTGTGCTGCAATAAAATGCAGACATGCTGCATTTTAATGCAGCACACTGTATAGAATCACATGACACTGTACAGCACCATGAATGAAGTGTCCATTTTTTACACTTCAAATAAAGACTGTCCAAAACAAAAACAAAAAAGAGCCATATGATGAGCTGAGTCCCCTAGAGCAGTCAGGAGTGGACAGCTGCCGGACAGGTAAAGCACTCTAGTGTGAACCCAGCCAAAACTCCGGAGCCAGTGGGTACATGTGTATAGGTGTGCACATGTTTTCTGTAATGCTTCCAATGGCCAAAACATACACTGTCGACACGTTCTTTGATGGTGCATGACCGCCTGCAATGACTCGCCGTGGCCGCGCATGTGTTGCGTTGTGGATGGAATATTGCACGCACGGCAACCTACTTAAACGGGGAGATGAGGTGGACACCTTGGAGACACCACATCTACCCTCTCCATCACACCTGGGATTTCTTTCACTACTTGTCAACAAAAGGTAATTCTGATACACTAGGGGGCTTTTATATATATTCTCTAGATTCATGTTTTTTTCTTTCAGCGACTTAAGGGATTCACTAGTCCCATGTCGCTATGTTTACTATATCGAAGGGGGTCTCTCTTTTTTTAAGGGATACAGGGCCAATAACCAATTGACCTTTGTGGCCCCTTCGCCCTTTCGATTTGAATGTTTTAATTAAGAGATTGTCCCCTAATGAGTATTCATTATCAATTTTTTTGTAGATATCTTGCTGGGTTCTCATGCCCTGGGGGGCCCCTTCCAGACGCTGTTTGGTGGGCACTACCGCTTGCTTCGGCACTATCAGGGGGTCCTCATTGGGGGATTCCTTGGTGTGGGTGCCACTTCCATCTCCCCTGACCATTGGGGGCATTGTTTTTCCGGTCATCTTTGTGTGGGGGTGCATTTGGGGAGCTCCTTACTAACCCTTTCCTCCTCAATTTATGGTGGTTCTTAATCAAATGTACAGATCAATGTACACACTGGTAAGATTTTGACAACAGGCCGCAACTGTCTGTGATTTAATACTGATCTTCATTTTATGTTAACAGGTGATGCTCTCTTGTAGAATTTTGATGTACAATCATCTTTGATGTACAATATCGCCCCTGAAGAAGGGAATACTCTCTCGAAATGCGTAGGGAACACATAGAAGGAATTTCTCTGTTCAAACCTCTACGGATCAATACTATGAATGTACTGTGTTTTTATGGTGATGTATTCACCACTATGTTTGATTAAGAAATTTGTACAATATAAATTATATATTTTTTATAAGAAAGTTTTTTGTTTGTAAAACAGCCCGTAAAGTCCCAATCACTGTACTGGGGGAGTACCTTAACCCACCAATTAAAAAGGGATGGCAGAAATCACAGGATCTGTGAGGTGGTTATAATTTGCTAAATTATGGCCACATACAAGACCTCTTAACCAAAGTAACTGAAAAACACCAGTAATGCACAAATGTTAGGTTATGTGAATATCCCTATTGACCATAAAACTCTATCTTTAAAAGAAGAAGCAAAACAGTATAGTTCTTGGGTTATTTTTTCATGTGTTGACATTGAAGACAAGCACAAGTGCATATGCTGCCATGGTAGTAATCCCGGGATTTGAAGCTCTGCTTGTCAGAAAGGTAAATTGATAGTAACAATTGATAAAGATTTGGCTTTTGTCCCAGGCTTCCATTAGGCGCTCTGTATATTTAGAAAGGATCAGTAATAGCAATTTCCAAAATTACTTTGACCTGTCCTCGCACATGTAGTAAAACACACAACTGACATATAGAGTTTTATGTATATAGGCTTGTTGTATTTGTGTATCACTTCTTAATATGTGTAAAGGAATCCCATAGACAAACAGTGAAGACATTAAAAGAAGTAGATTTAATGCTAGGTGCACACTAGAATTTTTTTTTCATCTGACCCAGTAAGCTAAACTAAAAACCCTGAAAGGCTGCTGTACTAACTAAGCAATATTAGTGCAGCAATCTCCCCCACTGTGCCTTTGTACCTTTGTGTTCTGACAGGGGGACTGCCATCGGCTGCTAGCACTGATCAGATGCTGGTTTTCCAGCCTGTTCAACAGAAGTTGGTTGTTAGGCCGGCTTCTGTCCGACAAGCTGCTGTACACGCTGGCTGAATGTCGGACGGTTTCCGTTGAACCGCCTGATATTCTGTTGTACCAGCCTTAAAAGTACATGCTGATAAGCTGGAACTCTCTACATAAGGAGAATTATTTTGGGATTGACTGCCTCTTTTTTAAAGTTTCTCTTTGCTAACTATTAATGCTTGTGTTTCAAAGTTTTTATCATGTTTAATAAACTGTTGATTAAATTAAATTTAGGTAAAGCCCAGTCATTTATTGTTTTTGATTCTCAGACATCTGCCCTGTGTTGAATTTTTCCTTGGACATCACAAATCATGCATTTAGGCTGGATTCACACTTTAGCAATCTGTTGAGCAAAAGCAACTTAAGGCCTAACTGCAGGTTTCATTCCACTTTAAATAGTTATTTTTAGCCAAGATGGCCAATATGGCTCCTCGTGTCCGAAACAGGCTTTTCCCACACACTGTGAAGATGATTTTAGAACACTAATATGGCTCCTCGCGTCTGAAACAGGCTTTTCCCACACACTGTGAAGATGATTTTAGAACACTAATATGGCTCCTCGCGTCTGAAACAGGCTTTTCCCGCACACTTTGAAGATGATTTTAGAACAATAATCTTTCCCTTACAATAAGCTTTCCCTGTACAACTTGGAGATGATTTTAGAATCTAAAATCATCTCCTAGTTCTATAGGGAGAGGTTCCTACTGTTGCTTAAAGGGACAGATTATTGTTTCTTGCACAAAATTAAAAAGTGCATCTACATTGCTGGTTTAAAAAAAACAAAGAAATTCCAAAAATAAAAAAAACAGTGTTGGCTACCTCCTCCTCCTCCTCCACCGCCACTTTCACCACCTCCTCAACCTCCAACTCCACATCCACCTCCATTTTTTATTTTTTTATGTGATTTTAGGTTAAAAATTTGTTTAAGTTATTTCCCTATCCCCATTCCTTTGTAGGGCACTTGTCCGACCCTTACCCCCCCTTTTCCTTCCTTTTGCAGACCTCTAGGACTTTCCAGGACTTTGTTCCAGCCAATTTTGTGCTTAAAGGTTCGGGTCCCCATTGATTTCAATGGGGTTCGGGGTCCGGGTCAAAGTTCGGGTCAAGTCCGGAAGTGTCCCGAAGTTCGGCCGAACCAGCGGAACCTGAACTTCCAGAGGTTCGATCAACTCTAGTCACAAGGCCGCAGATGTGAATGGGGAGCACGTGTGTTAAATTTGGTGTTATCGCTCTCACTCTCTCATACTGGTCACTGGAAGTTCACCATGGCACCTCATGGCAAAGAACTCTCTGAGGATCTGAAAAAAAATTGTTGCTCTACATAAAGATGGCCTAGGCTATAAGAAGATTGCCAAGACCCAGAAACTGAGCTGCAGAACTGTGGCCAAGACCACACAGTGGTTTAACAGGACAGGTTCCACTAAGAACAGGCCTCGCCATGGTCAACCAAGGAAGTTGAGTGCATGTGCTCAGAGTCATATCCAGAGGTTGCCTTTGGGAAATAGACATATGAGTGTTGCCAGCATTGCTGCAGAGGTTGAAGGGGTGGGGGGTCAGCCTGTCAGGGTGCACTGCATTGCAGTGCATTGTGTTATACTATACACTGCGGGGAATTTCTCAAAACTGGAGCAGACAGAATTGGGAGCATTTGTGCACTGAAAATGAAAGATGGAAGTTGATTGAAAATCAAAGATGAAGTAGCCCCAGATTCTGCTGCTCCACTTTTGATAAATGACCCTCGGTGTGTTAGGGTACCATTATCAATGAATGGTGTAGCAACACACATTAACTTCTGTGGAATTCTCCATAGTATAAAATAAATAAAGCATCCTGCAGGAAGAGTGGGAAACCCTCATACTGGCCATAGCAGCAGCAGAGCAAGAAAATCAGAGGCCAATACAACTTAATGAAATGTCACTTTGTTGGCACATCGGCACCACTATCATCCTACCACACACCTGTGTTCTAGAGCAGCCACTTGTATGAATGGGCCCTAAAATTGTTTAACGCTATAGGAGTTGCTTCTGACATACATGCTTCCACAAATGTAGTCATTTTGGTCACTTGAGTCTCCCAGGTGACATGTTAAAACTGCACTTGGGTAACAGCTATATGTCCCAGCACAGTTTTAAAATGTCGCTGGGGCTTAGAGGTTCCTATGGGTCCTGGTCAGCATAAGCACTGGAACTGCATTAAGCCCAGCAGCTAAACTGATGAGCTTATAATCTTCTAATCCTGTTACAGACCACATTGTGTTTTTATAGGATATGAAGTTAGGTCACAAGCAACACCAAGGCATTTTTTGTCAGTACCATGCCTAGGGCAGAGCTAAAGCAGCTCTGTCCCGTCTCTTTATGCAATAGATCACTGCAATAGTGATTTATTTCTAGCGACTGTGGCCAGCAATAAATCATTATTAGAAATGATCTGTTGCTCCATTGCTATAGATACAGATAAGTTGCATCTGTGTTTACAATGTCAAATGCAATGTAAGCAAACACGCCATTAGGAATTTTGTCTATGTGTTGCAAAGTAGCAATAAGCCCCCCATTCACGCTTGAGCATTTTTTTGCTTGTTTCCCTACACCTGACCATGCAGAATCCCATTGTTTTTTATTTGTCCTTGGCATTTAGTTGCCATATGCTCTATGGGCTACGCTCAAAAAAGTAAATGAGCTTTATTTTGAGCGTATTCAGGTGTTTTTTATCCCTTAGACTTCAAAAGGAATGTATGCGCTTTTATGCCCGAAGAGTTTCTCTCCTTCTATAGAACTGTTCTCTTCCTTCCAATGTCTAGTAAGAAATAACGTGAAACGTGAAACATATATTGAATGTTGCCAGGACCTGCATTTCCTGCTTGTAGAAATAACAATCCCTTCCTACAGTGTCCCAATGGTTTGCCATGGTAAATTACATCTGACAAATGGAACATATTTTAGCTGTCCTCAGGGACAAAACAGAGGAGCACAATACACACTGGCTCTGCTGGTACTTGTTCCCGGTTTTCTGATGAATATTTATTGTACTTCTGATCTGGGACCTTTTCTCAATGAGGGTACAACCTTTCTGCACCGTTGCCCATGACGTGGACCCTCTTTAGCCCCCCCCTTCTATCCCCCTCACTTTTCTTTTACTTTCTTTTCATCGAGGAGACAAAACAGGGACTCCTGTCGATTTTATACAAGGTAAACAGTCTACATTAAATGGTACCGTTTGGTAACCCTGTGACATCCTTCCCTAACAATAAAGATGTTCGTCCTTTACGTCCAGGACCGTTGTAAGTTATATACAAAGTGCAAAGTGCAATAAAGAATGATCTGTAACCTTCCTTCTCTTGTCAAGATATCTTCCTCTCTTTGAGAAGCCCGTATTTTCGCGTATGTAAGGAAAACTTCAGATTCCCTATTTTTTGTGGAC
>BLSH010034048.1:384585-401794 GCA_018402905.1 Glandirana rugosa
ATTTATTCGGCCCTCATGGGTATAGTGACAAGACGTTTTACACACACAGTGAAATTTACTTTGGCCCTTAGTCACGTGTAGAGAAGACGTGTTAATAAAGTTCAGACACACAGTGGAATTTAGTTTGGCAGTTAGTAACGTGTAGACAATAAGTGTGAAGAAAAATTTCAGACACAGTGAAATTTACTGCTGTATTTTCAAACACACTATCCAGATGTTTGAAGAGCAGGTGTATGGTTCCTCCCCGGTTTTAGGTAAAGTGTTCTAAACTATTTTCAGATGTGTGCAGAACAGATGTAATGTGTGAAGAACATCTGTTCTGGTGCAGAACAGATGTGTGTGAATAACAGATGTGCAATGATTGACAGTTTCATTTAAAGTGACACAGACTTTAAAAAGAAGTGTGAATAACAGATGTGCAATGATTGACGGTTTGATTTAAGGTGACACACAGACTTGAAATAATTGTGCAGAAGAGATGTGCACTGATTCCCGGTTTCATTTAAAGTGACACACACATTTTGCAGAACAGTGATATGGGTACTCCCGGCTTATTTATACTTTTTTGACACCGTTTGAAGATGATTTTAGAACAGTTCTATGGCCTCTAATGTTAATTAATACTTTTCAGACCCATTTTGAAGATGATCTCCATTTTTGCATTTTTTATGTTTTTATTTTTTTTTAAATATTTAAAGTTATTTCCCTGTCTCCATGTCTTTGTAGGGTACTTGTCCCACCCTTACCCCCATTTTCCTTCCTTTTGCAGACCTCTAGGACCTTTCTGGGCTTTTTTACAGCATTTTTAAGATTTTTCTTTAAAATTACCAGAACCCCGGACCCGAACCTGGACTTTTTTTGAAAAGTCCGGGTCCGGGTCCCGGACACCCCAAAGTTCGGTACGGACCCGAACTTTACAGTCCGGGTTCGCTCAACTCTAATCATGGTATGTTGCCATTGTAATTGCCTGTGTTTCAGAGCAAAATGAACTTTCATTAAAACCCCCTGTATCAAACGTTTCACTACACCCTGATTGCTAATACTTTGGCAAATCTGTGTTACATTTTGTGTTGCTTTTTAAATTATTCCAATTGCTCTGGTTTGATTTAATGCTATCATCTTTCTTTCAGTTCCTTGCTTTAAGATTGTTTTTTTTAATGTATCATTCCTCTTTTTACTTACCAAAGCCTCCCGTTCAGATGGTAGCAGGCTGCGTGACCATTACTCATAAAAACAGCTTGTATTTGTGGTTTGTGCTTCGTATCTTCCATGACGATGAAGGTTAATTGGGCGGATTTTGAGCGGGCAATCAAGATACCAATATTTCCTGATGGATAGCTGATTTATAGTTAAGGACAAGAGATTATTGTAGTAACTCAAGAAATTCTAGGTGAAAAAATATGTTACTGAGCATATTAGGAGATCATAACACATGATAAAGCTCCCTAAGAATCGCAGGTGAACCTGATGTAAATATCAAAAATATGTGTATCATTCAGCAGTATAAAATGTCATATGTACTGGGTTTTTATGTTTTCTATTGGATTTGCCAGTATGAAAGGAGATGACCAATGTAAAATAAACTCCTACGTTACCAAACATTAAAGCCCAACTGAAGTCACAAAAATAGAAATGCATCTTTTTTTCCCTTAGCACTGTGTAAGTCTGTTTAAGAATGATGAGGAGTGTGGCTGCTACTCATCTATGCCATACAGTACTGTGGAAGAGAAGTAATTACATTTCCTCTGAAAGAAAAATCTTTTTAAAGTTAAAGTCATAATATACATGGATACTCACAATCTGATATGTATCTATTAATAGAACATGTCTATCAAACCAATCGAAAATAGGATGTTGATTATTGGATGTTAACAATCTGGACAGAAATGAGGGGGTACAGTCTGTGAATTTGTGCAATTTTGTGCTTATCTATTTATTGTAGACTATAAGATATATTGCTAAAAAAATAATAATATAAAGGGATACAAGATTATAAAGAGCAAAATAAAGACGTGAGACTGTAGGTGGGTTTTAAAATGAATTTAGTATGTCATAGAATCTCTTTTTTGATGTTATTGTTGCAAATGAGTGTGAATAGTTTAAAAAAAAACATTAAGTAATAAAAAGATTAGGTGACCCAAAGCTACAATAGGTATTGGGAGATTGCATGTTTAGTTTTTTTGAATAGCTTCAGAATTCATGTAAAGTAATTCAGCCATTTACCTACATAGATAATAACACATTTGTGCCACAGGATAGCAATCCATGCCTAAAGCCCTACTGCAATTTTTTTTTTATTTTTATCTTTGCATAAATATGGGAATACTAAATACACGTGTTCAGTTTTTAATGCAACCCTGACCCTATTGAGCAGGTTTCACCTCGACTTGCCATCCCTGTGACAGCAAGCAAAAAAAAATGAAGGGTAGGGTTGTTACCTGGATAAGAAGACACAGACAGAAATAATAACCATTCCCATTTAAAATGTGCAAATTCGGTCACCACTGAAGATATTTTTTTATCACTTCCAGCCCTGCCAGTAATTGAGGACACAGACCCCAAATAAAAACCTGCTCTAATCTTCCTAAATGCGTCCAAATCTAAAACAAAAAAATTTTGGCTGAAGTTTTTTTACTGGCTGTAGGACTTACCAATATGGTTGCTACCTTTTCTTCAAGTCGAACCTGAACACTTTAGTGCCTCGTGGCTATTTTTATTGTTTTTAAGGGAGAGCGCTGAGGACTGGGTGAAAATGGGAACTCTGATTTAAGGGGGTTTCTGCTCACCAAAACTCCCACTTACATCAGAGTTCCCAGCATTCCCCCTTAAATCAGGGTTCCCAAAGCCCCCCTTACATTAAAGTCCGCAGAGCACCCCTCACATCTGAGTCCCCTTTACGTTAGTGTACTCACTTGTTCAGAGACAGGAGGGAGAAGGGAGGGAGGGGGAGACTTCAGTCACAGATATCGGATGGTGAGCTCACTCACCTGAGGATGGAGGCTCAGGCATCAGCACCTTTCATGCAGGATGCATCTGCCAGCTGCTGGACTTCAAATTTGCTGCCCACACATCCCTTTTCTGAGGCACAAAGTGTTGTGGATTGGAGTGAGGGCAGACACAGAAGGGTAGTGGTGGGAGCAGGAGGAGCAGATCGAGTCCTCTCTCCTCTCCCGTCTGTGGGGGGGGGTCTGTGCTACCTCTGGTCCATGCGTACACATATGCACTAGGTGCTTGTGGTACTCTGGTTACTTGGAGAGCCACAGTTTGATCTGAATAATGTGGAGAGCAGGCGCTGAGAGCAGAGGAGCGCTCCACTCTCCAGCTACCTACATGACAGGAGTGACGCTGCAGTCACTCCCTGTTATTCCAAACTCTGCACAGTGCAGGCTGAAACACCTGCTGGAGGGAGGATTTTGCTCCCCCCCCTTTCTCCAGCTGCGGAACCTGAATCTCTGTCTACCAGCCAGGCTCTTGTTGTGTGGGCGGGATGGGGATGCTTCCAGCTTTAGAGATCCCATCAGCCTGAACTGCCTGCGCGCCCGCCCGCATGTCTGAACCATTGGCCCGTCCGTCTTACTGCCCGTCCACATGTCTGAACCGCCGCCTGAACCACCTACATGTCTGAACTGTCCGCCCGCCTTGTGTAGTGGGAGTGTGATCAGATGCCGATCTTTCCTGAAGCCCAGGAGGAACTTTTTAATGAGAGAAGAGACTGGTGTAAGGAGATTGATCTAGGAGTGGAAGGGACGAGATCTGACTATGGATTATACCCGCAGAGGCTATCTGCCCGCGCTGTGACCATACCTAGTGATAGGTGGTCATTGCGTTCCGGTAAGGACCCTCAGATACAGTGTGGTGTGGCTGTCCTCACGGCCCCTCCCCCTCTATAGTGCCTCTTGAGGATACATGGACTTTTTTAGCTGCTCACTTGAACTTACTCACAACTCCTTTTTTATCACTTATTGCGAGCACATCAATTTGTATTTGCACTTTTTTGCACTTTATGCCACAGAGGACCTATTTCAATATTGGCATTGTTATGCATGTATGGGTATTTATATCAACTCATATTGAGTACATATCAATTTTCTATTTTTTTATTGTTTATGTTACAGAGAATCTGTTCTAAATCTACTGCACTGTTTATGAATTTATAGCTATTTGTATATTACTCACATGTGATATTTACGGTGTTCACATCATTTGTATTCACTTTACGGACAGGTCTCCTTCAATGAATTTGTGTTTAGCGCAATCTTTATCTTTTATATATATAGTCATGCCTTTCCAAGAGATATCCTTGGGCAGAGTGGCCATGGGAAGGGTTAAATTCCAGTGCCACCGATCACCAATGTGGGGGAGGGGTAAATAATACTGACACCTGTGTCGGGGATATTAATGCATCCACTGACATCAATGCTGGGAGTTATAATTTGATCTAATGACATCAATGCTGGGGTAGTTCATGCTTTCATGGGGGGGAGCGCAAATTGGCATCTTTGCCCTGGGCACTGATTGACCTTGTCCCGCCTCTGAGCTCCTCCCATTCCAGGCAGGCAGATGGTGGATTCCAGCATCCCAGTTAATGGTAGCAGTGTCAGTGACAGCTGATGATCTCCTGCAGAGGATCCCCAGTGACGCATGTACAGGTACCGACCTCCTCTCCCCCCACACACCATCCCAATTGGCTGCAGGAGGGGCTATACAGCTGGTAGTGTCTGCATGAGACCCCCGGGGAGGGCGGTGCTCCTCACTACCCCATGACTGACACACATGGGTAGTAGGCCTCCGCCTACACTGCACCCTGTTGCCTAGGACTAATCCCTGTCTATATACTACTCTAGCCGGTCCATATACCCGCGGACCACGGCTGGCGCGAGGATGCGAGTGTGCTGCTGCTATTTGTTTTAAGGCCGAGTCCAGAGGCGCAGGTGTGGGCCTGCAGATCACAGCTGAAGAAATAGGTGGAGAGGCACCACAAAAATATCCTCCTCCGCCACCTCCACCATGTACATGGGCAGGGCAAAGGGTATGGAGTCAAGAGCAGAGCCAAGGGGGGGGGGGGGGTGGCAAAATGAGGTTTTGCCTAGGGTGTCAGAAATCCTTGTTGCATCAGCCCTGTATTTAAATACATTCAGACACAGATGAAGACACACAAGGAAACAAGAGCCTTACAGCAGATGCTGAATGCTTGTCACTGGCTGGAATGATACAAATAACTGAAAACATAGCCATGTGTGAGGGGTCTTTTAAAGGAATAAATACTATTTTTGTATAATATATACTGAGTATATTTAATGCTTGAAAATAAATAACATTGTTTTAAAAGTATTCATTAATTTTGTTGTAATCAGTCTTTCATATGAATATTTCCTATTTATCTTTTGCCAGCAAGCAGGTGGAACTAGTCTCCTGTTCATGTATTAACCCGACTAATCTGAACTGCTTTCCTGGAAAAGCATGTTTTTACAGAGGTCATTAGCTGAAGCTGAAGCACCATAGGCACAGTAGAATGAGTCAGAAGAATAATTCAGCGCCCTTCCCTCCTCTTTTTCCCCACACTGTACTCCACTCCATAGACTCTATCAATCATCAAGAAACAGTCTGAAAACAAACAGCTTCTGCTGTGCTCTCCTTAAAAAGAAACCATAATGCTAAGATATGGAGGAACATGTGACCTCCTTTAAAAAACCTAAAACCTAATGCTGCCATCTGTTGAGTGGCAACAACCATTTGGAAAGAGTTTTTGACTACCAAGTGAATAGAGTGGTGAAGGAGTGCTTAGAAGGTAGTTATCAATAGGTATTTTTATTTTTTTTACAAGAGAACCTGTCACTTTTCCTGAATGGGAAGAATGACAGTGGCAGTCTCTTTAATGCTCCACAAGAAACAACTTTCTAATTTCAACATTAAAAATTTTTTTAAACAATTACCAGTTAGTAGAGTGGAGCAAACCCGAACTGTTTTTTGAAAAAAAGTTCGTGTTCGGGTTCCGGGTTCTGGTATTTTTTTCCTGCTTGTTGAATAACTGCAGGGCAGCCAATGAACAAGCGTTTCACTGGTTTGCCCTTAGAAGGCATCACAGCCATGCCTACTAATGGCATGGCTGTGATTGGCCAGTGCATCATGTGACGCAGCCTCTGTATGAGCTGGAGTCACGTAGTGCTGCATGTCACATGCTCTCAGGCTAGTGTAGGGAGAGGATGCTGCTGGTGCTGTGAGGGACAGATTGCAGATCTAATAACATCTCTTCCTGCATTACAGAACAATCTAATTGTGGACTAGGTAGAGATTACTACTACTACTGCTTTTAGGGACAGACTGCAGATCTAAAAACATCTTATCCTGCATTACAGAATAATCTGACTGGACTAGTTAGAGTCTACTGCTTAGAGGGACAGATTATTGTTCTAAAATCATCTCCTAGTTCTATAGGATCAGGTTCCTACTGTTGCTGTAAGGGACAGATTATTGTTCTAAAATCATCTCCTAGTCCTATAGGGTCAGGTTCCTGCTGTTGCTGTAAGGGACAGATTATTGTTCTAAAATCATCTCCTAGTTCTATAGGGTCAAGTTCCTGCTGTTGCTGTAAGGGACAGATTATTGTTCTAAAATCATCTCCTACTGCTATAGGGTCAGGTTCCTGCTGTTGCTGTAAGGGACAGATTATTGTTTTAAAATCATCTCCTACTGCTATAGGGTCAGGTTCCTGCTGTTGCTGTAAGGGACAGATTATTGTTCTAAAATCCTATCAAACTGCTATAGGGAGAGGTTCCTGCTGGTGCTGTAAGGGACAGATTATTGTTCTAAAATCATATCAAACTGCTATAGGGAGAGGTTCCTGCTGGTGCTGTAAGGGACAGATTATTGTTCTATAATCATCTCCTAGTTCTAAAGGGAGAGGTTCCTGCTGGTGCTGTAAGGGACAGATTATTGTTCTAAAATCATCGCCTACTCCTATACGGGTCAGGTTCCTGCTGTTGCTGTAAGGGACAGATTATTGTTCTAAAATCATCTCCTAGTTCTATAGGGTCAGGTTCCTGCTGTTGCTGTAAGGGACAGATTATTGTTATTTCCCTATCCCCATTTCTTTGTAGGGCACTTGTCCTACTCTTACCCCGCATTTTGTTCCCTTTGCAGCCCTCTAGCACTTTCCAGGACTTTTTTACAGCCATGTGTGTGCCCAAAAGTTTGGGTCCCTATTGATTTCAATGGGGTTCGGGGTCCGGGGTGAAGTTCGGATCGAACCCGAACCCAAACTTTTCCATGAAAACCCCAACCCGAACATCCAGGTGTCCGCTCAACTCTACCAGTTAGTAGAAGCACTCATATTTAGCTATAAGCACTTATCTAAAGTAAAACATTATAATGTAGTATACATCAGTGGTACTCAACCCTGTCCTCAAGTACCCCCCAACAGGCCCTGTTTTGGGAATTTCTCTTAGATAAAATAGCTGTCCAAAATACCAAGCCATTGACTCTGATTTAAAGGAAAACCTGAAAACATGGCCTGTTGGGGGTACTTGAGGACAGGGTTGAGAACCACTGGTATACATCATTAACATATTATATGGTTATGCCTTATATTTGCTTTGTAAGGTTATAAGTTAAAGGCTAACTCTATCTTTTAGACCATGTTACACCCATTTTTAAAGTGTAACATGTAACATGGTGCCAAGCGCAATCCTCACCTCCAAAACGGCCCCCCCATGACAGCTTTTAGGGTGTCCTAAAAAGCTGTCATGTCAGAAATCTGTGAATGAATAAACTATTTCAGATGGAGCTGAGCTCTCAATGACACACAAGTGTGATTATTACTGCACACGTAGTCTATTGACACTTCCTCCAGCTCAGTAACTGACAGGCCGTACCTCAGTACAGACATAGAGCTGGAGTAAAGGTCTGCAGGGGCCTGTGAACCTCTAATAAAAAAATAATAAATGCACATTTTTAACTGCAAATATATGTGCATTTATTATTACGTTTAATGTGCATTTATTTATTCATTTTTTTGCAAAAGGTGGACTTGAAGCAGGTGGGAGCGCCGGTTCCCCACTCTGTCAGTGGGCTTTTAAAAGATCTGCTGATCCCTGTCACTGGGATCAGTTAGATCTCTTATGCCCATGGTAGCCCAACCCCCTCACAGTAAAACACGTCTAGGGAACACAGTTAACCCATAGATCTCCCCCTGCAGGTTAACCCCTTCCCTGCCAATGACATTTATACAGTAATCAGTGGATATTTAAATTTATGATTGCATGTCGCAGTCCCGATAAAAATTGCAGATCGCCACCCATTTACAAAAAAAAAAATGGTAAAAATGCCAGAAATTAATTCTCATGGTTTGTAAACGTGGCAACTTTTGCGCAAACCAATCAATAAACGGCAATTGCGATTTTTTTTTTTTTTTTTACCAAAAATATGAGGAAGAATATAAATTGGACAAAACCAATGAATAAATGTGTTTATATTTTTTTTTTGGATTTGTATTTTAGAAAAAAGTTAAAAATATTGTTTTTTTTGGAAAATTGTTGCTCTTTTTTTGTTTATAGCGGGGATCAGAAATGACGCAGAGGTGACCAAATACCACCAAAAGAAAGCTCTATTTGTGGGAAAAAAAGGACGCAAATTTCGTTTGGGTACAACGTCGCACGACTGCGCAATTGTCAGTTAATGCAACGCAGTGCTGAATCGCAAAAAGTGCTCTGCTCCTAATGTGGGAAATCCTTCTGGGGCTAAAGAGGTTAAGTTATCAGCTAGTTAATACGATGTAACATCTGTTTTCTGTAAGGTATATAACAGGACAGTGGCCAAATATCCAGAACCTTACATCAGAACTACTGCGGAATACCGTAAATGCCAAAGTTCATTGATACCAAGTACTAAAATACAGGACTATTTGGCACAATTGAGAAAACAGATTTCTTCATAGATTATTCCATGCACATAAAATAATTCAGATATTGAATTAGAGTGTGCACCCCAAAGCTCAAACACATATGCGTGTGTGTGCATGTATGTATATACTGACTGTGTCAGTAGAGCTGTGGTTGGTGTCAGTAGAGCAGTGGATGGTGTCAAAAGGGAAGAGATTCATGTCAATAGGGCAGCGGACGGTGTCAGTGGTTCATTTTTATTATTTTATTTTTTACAATTTTTTTTAACTATTTTTTTTACAATTTTTTTAGGGGAAAAAAAAAGAAACATTGTTCTATTTGGTGAAATATCAGGGGTCTAAACAGGGGGAATATGCGCCACATGGGGTGATTAGGGTGTGTCCAGTTTGCATTTGAGTTAGACTCCTTTCACACAGGCGGCTGTTCTGCCGTTGCTAAATACAAGCCAGATACCAGACTCCAAATCACAATGATTACTTGCATTTGTACATTCCGATTAGCCACGGTTACATGCAGCTACGTTTAGCTGCAGTGGAAACATTCTTAACATACTTGACATTTCTGAAGTGCTTCCTATTGATTTTCTATGCTTGTTGCCGTTACTATCCGTAGATGACGCAGTGCACTGCTTTTACCTGCAGATAGCTGCAGATATGTGCAGATAGCTGCATAACATCTTTCCTGGACACATTCAAATCCATTTTTTCTAATCATTCTAAATCGTCTGTAACTAAACCGTTGCTAAATGCAGAGTGTGAAAGGGGCCATAGGAAAGCATTGTCACAGTATAGCTGCGGGAGATTACTTCATCTATCCACAGCTAAAAGCTGGATTCTATCCGTCCATGTGAAAGGGGCCTTAGAGACAGTTAACAGAGAGGCTAACAGAGTTTTAAAGAAAATCAGGTCAGTATACATTAGGTGTCAGGATACTGGTTACTCAGGTTCTTGACTCACTAAGTAGTGAAATGAAAAGAAAGCAGACTGCCATGGTACATTCAACTTCAAAAACAAGTCAGCTCCTATATTTCACACAGGCTCCTTAAGCATACTATTGTGTGAATTCAAAGAAAATAATATTTTAAAAGGCATTTCTACCAACCAGGGACAGGCCCTGTTATCTCTGCATGGGTTTAAAAGATAGCATACAGTACATCTAAAATTATAAATTATTACTAGGCTAATGCTCTGTGAGTCACTTCTTAATGATAATTATACACAAGAGCACAGAAAACTACTATACTGTACTGCTGTGCTGTTTCCATTAGTGCCTCACAATATATCTTGGTAAGTGTGTGTGTGGGTGTGCACTAAATGAAATGGGCAGTTGTGTAGTAATTCACCTGAAAACAAACACTCTCAGGTCCCTAAGTGTCTCTATATCATTTTACAACAGTAACATCGGAGAGTACATTATGCTGTATAAGGATTATCCTGCAACAAATTATGGCTGCCCATAAATACCTGATCACATATATCTAGTGTGTTTCTAGTCTTCATTTACATCTTTCCTGCCTGCTACAAAACTCAGGGCACACAATGAAACCTAACAGAAATTAGCCATTTTGTGCTACTGCTGAATATTAATTTATTTTTAAAACGTGTATGTCTAAATACATGGTTTTAATTGCCATAAATTGGCTCCTATTATTCCTTGTATATCACCCTCTTGTGTGAATAGGTTAGGTCAATCTAGTTAAAGGGGTTGTAAACGGTCATTTAAAAAAAAACAAACAAACAAACATGTTATTACTTACCTTCTCTGTGCTAGGGTTTTGCACAGAGTGGCCCCGATCCTCTTCTTCTGGCTCCTCCTCTTCTCGAGTGCCCCCTTGGAGAAGCGCTTTCCCTGGGGGCACTCATGCGGGCGCATTTCCGAGTCCTGCTGCTGCGTACATTGACACAGACAGCAGGACTGGGCCCCGTCCCCCGGCTCTCGTGTCACTGGATTTGATTGACAATCTGTCCAATGAGGACCCGAGCCAGCAGCTGGAGCTGCTGCGCTTGTCCCTGTCGCTGGAACGATTGGGTTCAGGTAAGCAAAAGGGGGGCTCTGGGGGGCTGCTGCACTACAGAAGGTTTTTGACCTTAATGCATAGAATGCATTAAGGTGCAAAACCTTGAGGGTTTACAACCCCTATAAGCTTTACTGTAGTCGGTGGAGCCAGGAATAATTGTGGTCATGTACAGTTCAGCTGGCAGGCTCTGAGGGCTGAGGCTCTGTCATCTCTCTCGGGCTTCTGGAAGCTTTCAGAAAGTTGCAGAACATAGTGGGCAGAGGGATGGAGATAGAAGCCGGAATATTTATGAGAGCTCTATCAATCCCTGGGTAAGGACAACCCAGAAGGTGGAGAGTTGGCCCATATTTGCTCAGGAGCCTGTCCATGTGGAGAGAAAATCCAGGTTCCAGAGGTCTGGAGGGTACCTCTGTACTGGGGGGCTCTGCCTCCAGACAGAAGGCGCCCGAGAGTGAGAGAGAGACAGTGTGCTGAGAAAAAGAGGAAGGAAGCTGAGATTAACCCTCACCCCCTTCAGTCTCATTTTGACTGATTTAAACACCCTGGCAAGCAAGTGGGTCAGGAACAGCACAAGGCCTGGGCAGAAGTCATGCTGCAGGACATTAAGGGACTGAGTGAGTAACCTCTGTCTGTTTCACCACCCAAAGCCTATAGGGGGAGAGGCAGCCAGGTGCAATACCCAGCTAGCCATCTGGGAGGGACAGCTACTGCCAAGCTTAAACTCCTGCTTGGGATAATCTTGTGCTAATGTACCAGTGCTGGGATCAGTATTGGAAGTGCTGTGCCAGTCTGTTAAAAGTAATTTCCCCTGGGAACACAGGGGGTTATTTTCTAAAGCTGGAGAGCTCAAAATCGGGTGTAGCTCTGCATAGAACCAGCTTTCAAAGCTTAAGTCTCCACTCTAATTCATCCCAAATGTGTTCTATTGGGTTGAGGTCAGGACTCTGTGCAGGCCAGTCAAGTTCATCTACCCCAAACTCGTTCATTCATGTCTTTATGGACCTTGCTTTGTGCACTGGTGTGCAGTCATGTTGAAACGGGAAGGGGCCATCCACAAACTGTTCCCAAAAAGTTGGGAGCATGACATTTTCCAAAATGTCTTGGTATGCTGATGCCTTAAGAATTCCCTTCACTGGAACTAAGGGGCCAAGCCCAACCCCTGAAAGACAACCCCACACCATAAGCACCCCTCCATCAAATGATCTGGACCAGTGCACAAAGCAAGGTCCAATAAAGACACGGATGAGCGAGTTTGGGGTGGAGGAACTTAACTGGCCTGCACAGAGTCCTGAACTCAATCTGATAGAACACCTTTAGGATGAATTAGAGCAGAGACTTAAGCTTTGAATGGTTATGACACAGAATCTCTCATTCTATGGTTAGTGTAGGACCCACTAAGATGGGGCCTGTGAAGTAGGAGTGGGCTAAGCACTCTATGGCCATATAGTGTGACGAACTCCGCATATTTTCTTGTCCACATCAGTGGCTGACCTCACAAATGCACTTCTGGAAGAATGGTCAAACATTCCCATAGACTCTCCTAAACCTTGTGGACAGCCTTCCCAGAAGAGTTGAAGCTGTTATAGCTGCAAAGGTTGGGCCGAATCAATATTGAACCCTACGGACTAAAGCCACACATGGGCAGAATGTCAGGAGACATTTGCCAGTACACAAAATACCGGCCAACATTCTGCCATGTGTATGTCAGTCTATCTGACAGAAGCTGGCAGACTCCTGATCAGCACTCTCAGCCAATGGCAGAGAGCGCTGATTGGAATGTTCTAGCGGGGAGCATCCCCCTGTCAGAACACAACAGCTCAGCAGGGGAGATGGCTGGACTAACCTTGCATGGTTAGTACAGCGGCTCCTGACCAGAGCTGTCAGTTTTTTCCGGGTTGCACAAAAAAAACTGTAGTGTGTACCAGGCGTAAGACTGGGATGCAAATAAAGTTCATGTTCGTGTAAAGGCAGGCATCTCAATACTTTTGACAATAGTGTATGTGCAAAAATAAGATTATCTATCATTAATATTTTAAATGAAACAATACACAAAATTACAATAATCGGTAACCTGCACCACATTTTAGATCTGCCCCATTCATGAATGGGTAGATGTTTGTAAGTATTATATAGTCAGTACATTCTGAGAACAACATTTAATGCATTATAATTGCTGGATACAGAACTTGCCCAGTTCCGTCAGTAAAGAGAATGAGAAAACTTGACCCAGAGTTGTAGCATTCACTGACAATCTTCTCAGGCATCTGTTTAAAAGAAACAATGAATTACTATCATCATTAACCAAGATCATCACTTTATCTTTTATTTATAGTGTGCCATTGTATTCCATATTCCAGTCTAAAAAGCAATAGCAAATGATACATAAGACATGTTGAATTTTCATATGCTGTATTAAATCCTCAGGGGAAGAATATTCATATACTACAATTCTTGGTAATAAAGGTTGTCTGCATTCTGCTGCCAAGAATGGACACGCCATATATCTTCACTTGTTGCCTCATTACACAGTAATACTTGCACAATTTATTGTCCTCTATTTTCAGCACAAAAAGAGCACCAATAATAATGATGCTCACTATTATATAGGGCATCTATAATTTCACCTCATAAGCAACTTGGAAAATCCAGAAAAATGTTCTGATAATGTTTAGTTGACAATTGATTTCTATGGTACAAATTAAGGTGGACTACACCTTACTGAAAAGCACTGAAAAGCAACATGTTTAAAAAACCCCAAAAAACATGGGTCTGTGTATGTGTGTGTTTGGGGTGTAGTGGTGGAGGGGATAGATAACAAATTTACTCTTCTGACTTTCACGGTGTAGGAGGTGACTTTATTCATTTGCCTACATGACCCCAGAGAATGGTGAACATTACAAATCTCGCAAAAAGGCACTGCAATGCAGAGTTTTCCCTAGATCTTGACAAAAGTGGAATGATGTCACCCATGCCCAGATGCTGTGGTTTGTAGGTGGAGGGGAGCAGAGCCAGATCTAGGGGGGGTACTGGGATGGGCAGATTTTAGTCTTGCCCCCTAAGGACCAGTGGCATCAGGCCCTATACTGAGGCATTGAAGCCCAACTCGACTAACTCCAGTGTTAATGGCAGCAAATTTTGATTTAGTTTTAGTCTTAGTCTTAGGACTAAAATAACATTTTAGTTTTAGTCCCATATCAGTCTCCTGCAATTGTTTTAGTTTTAGTCATATTTAGTCGATTAAATCTCCAGGACATTTAGTCGACTAAAATAATTTTAGTTGACTAAAATTAATTTTAGTCATCTAAAATCGAATGGGTGTAGTTAAAGAAGAAGTAAACCCTGATGGGGTCTACGTCCTCAATATTCCCCTGCAAAGTAGAAGCATAATGGGCTACTATACATCGCATAGTAGCCCATTATGTGTCACTTACCTGCAAACGAAGTCTGCGACGTCCAGCGATGTTCCCTGTGCAGGCAGCGTCCATCTTCAGCCTCTCTTCCTTCTGGGGCCGCGATCTCCGGCTCTGTGACTGGCTGGAGTCGCGTGACATCACTCCCACGCATGGGGATATACTAAAACGTTTAATGTGAAAACTGCTTAATGTTGCTTAACGTACCATAAAGTGCCTAAACCTCAATCAATTGCCCTGAAACTTTGTACAACCTAAGTTCTCAATGTCCCAAACCTATCCTGGAAGTTTCGTAGGATTCGTTATCCCAGAAGGCAAACTAGAGACATTAATTGGTTAACATCTAAGTTTTTTTTTGGTACGTTAAGCAACATTAAGCGCCCCAAAAATGAAGCTTAATGTCCCTAGTTTGCCTTCTGGGATGGCGAATCCTACGAAACTTCCAGGATAGGTTTGGGACATTGAGAACTTAGGTTGTGCAAAGTTTCAGGGCAATTGATTGAGGTTTAGGCACTTTATGGTACGTTAAGCAACATTAAGCAGTTTTCACATTAAACGTTTTAGTATATCCCCCACGCATGCGCCCCGGAGCCACCAGTCACGGCACAATCTCAGTGAAGAAACGGCGCATGTGCCGAAGTTACGTCGGCACATCTAGTACACTGTATATCTCCTAAACCATGCAGGTTTGGGAGATATGCAGGGTACCTACAGGTAAGCCTTATTATAGGCCTACCTATAAGTTAAAGTGGTTGTCACGAGTTGACAACCACTTTAAATTGTAATGCATTATTTAAGCATTTCTCTACAATTTCCAAACTCATTATATACTGCTGGAGTGAAAAATCGAATATATTACTATTTATGGTATTGAGGTATGAACATGCACTACAGACCAGTGTTAATTTTGATGTCAAATTTCAGTTTCGTTTTAGTCTAAAGGCCCGTACACACGGTATGATTTTAGGCCAACAACGGTCGTACAACAGCCTGTTGGCCAATTATCCGACCATTAGTACGCACCATTCAACAGCCAATTTCCAATTATCGTCCAACAGAAGTTGTCTGGGAAGACTAGAAAACTTTTGTTGGCCAACAAGGCGTTGGCCAATTTTCGGCTCGTGTGTACAAAAGTTTGACCAACAAAAGTTGGAAGTGCAAAGACGCATGCTCGGAATCCAGGAGGTGTTCAGTCGTGTAAACCTGCATCCGTAATTCACAATTCACATTCACCTGAACCTCCTCTTTACACGCTCCTAACACGTCACTACGTTTGCCTTTTTCGGACGATTACTTGACTACCGTCAGTACACTAGACAAGACCATGGACAGCCAATTTGGACAAAAGTTGGACGTGCGGTCGTATGAAAATCGGCACCTGTGTACGAGGCTTTAGTCTTTTGACTAAAATGGCATTTTAGTCTTTTGACTAAAATGCCATTTTAGTTTTAGTTGTATTTTAGTCATTTCAATTGTTCTATTTTTAGTTATATTTTAGTCAACTAAAATGGTGTTAAGTTAGTCGATGAAAATGTTTTAGTCGGTTTTAGTCTACGAAAGTAACACTGACTACCACGGTGCACATAGCCACAAGGATAAAATGAAAGTGTTTGCACATCCAGATCATACGGGCTGGATATGGCCTTGGAGGGAAGGTAAGTATACTATCTAATTCCCCCTTACAGTTTTTATTTTTAATGTTTACACTGCTTTTCAGCAAGGGGGAGGGGGGCATGTTAAAATGGGGTCCCCTTTCAGTTTTTTATTAGATAATGGGCACAATATAGGCAAAAAACATTTTCTGTACATTGCTATTGGTTACCTATCATTATTTAACATTGGTCTTAGGAACAAGTCATTTAAAAAGTACTCTATGCATGTTTTTTTGGTTTTGTTTGGTGTGCTCAGAAAATATCACATATTAAAAAAAATATTTTACTTAATAGGGGTTGATTTATTAATGGCAAGTTTTTGTTTTTTTCACTTTGCAAGGTAATTTTTCCTTGGTTTGGCAACAGGTGTATCTCACTGCTCCAGACTGCTTCCAGATTGTCCGTCCTTGCGTGCACACCTCGGCTCGCTACCGTAGCTTCAGAACAGAGGAAAAACAATAGGCGGCACACAAACGTAATGCTGGTGCTGTATTTATTGACCATAATCAGTCATACAGGGTACAAAGAAGGTAGACGCGTTTCACACAAGACATGAGCTTAGTCATTACAAATAATTACCTTTGTAATGACTAAGCTCATGTCTTGAGTGAAACGCGTCTACCTTCTTTGTACCCTGTATGACTGATTATGGTCAATAAATACAGCACCAGCATTAAGTTTGGAGTGCCGCCTATTGTTTTTCCTCTGTTCTAATTTTTCCTTAGTTTAGTGAATTAGGTGAAGCCCTGCATCCATTGTTCAATAATGAGCAAGCAAAAACAGTAATTCTCGCTCGTTATTGAGTATTTTACTGCTTAAGGACCGCCCCATGTACATATACTGCGGCAGGGCAGCCCTTAAGCGCAAAATCACATACCTTTACATGATTTTCTACTTCGGCTCTGGGGGGTGCACGCGGGCAACTGGAGCCCCTGCTGTGATTGGACACATCGTCAGACGGAACAAATGTATCCGTCTGCCTACGAGACGGAGAGAGGCTTGCTAGTAGTCCAAAGGCCACCTGGTCTACAGGGCGACTAACCGAGGGCGACACAGGTTAGTGTCGTCCCCGAGGTCAACGGGCGCACGTGGGGGGTCTCGGCTTCATCTTTTAGTACATTTCCATACACTAAAACGCGAATTCCCGACGGGACGGCGTCATATACATGTACCCCGCCAGGAATTCGTCATTTTATGAGTTATTGCTCGCTCTTAATGACAAAAACGAACGAG
>BLSH010034048.1:413002-424871 GCA_018402905.1 Glandirana rugosa
TGACAGGTTGACCCCCCCCCCCCACTCCTTCAACCTCTGCAGCAATGCTGGCAGCACTCATACGTCTATTTCCCAAAGACAACCTCTGGATATGATTCTGGGCACGTGCACTCAACCTCTTAGGTTGACCATGGCAAGGCCTATTCTGAGTGGAACCTGTCCTGATAAACCGCTGAATGGTCTTGGCAACTGTGCTGCAGCTCAGTTTCAGGGTCTTGGCAATCTTCTTATAGCCTAGGCCATCTTTATGTAGAGCAACAATTCTTTTTTTCAGATCCTCAGAGAGTTCTTTGCCAGGAGGTGCCATGTCGAACTTCCAGTGACCAGTATGGGAGAGTGAGAGCGATAACACCAAATTTAACACACCTGCTCCCCATTCACACCTGAGACCTTGTAACACTAACGGGTCACATGATACCGGGGAGGGAAAATGGCTAATTAGGCACAATTTGGACATTTTCACTTAGGGGTGTACTCACTTTTGTTGCCAGCGGTTTAGACATTAATGGCTGTGTGTTGAGTTATTTTGAGAAATAGGTACATACTTGGGGGGGACACCCTAATAATGTATTACATTAGAGATAGTGCTGCTCCCATTAGGAGGAGTGTATTGCTCCCATGGTTATGAGACAGAATCTCTCATTCTATGGTTAGTGTAGGACCCACTAAGATGGGGGCCTGTGATGTAGGAGTGGGCTAAGCGCTCTATGGCCATATAGTGCGACGGATTCCCCATATTTTCTTGTCCACATCAGTGCCTGACCTCACAAATGCACTTCTGGAAGAATGGTCAAACATTCCCATAGACACACTCCTAAACCTTGTGGACAGCCTTCCCAGAAGAGTTGAAGATGTTATAGCTGCAAAGGGTGGGCCAACTCAATATTGGACCCTATGGACTAAGACTGGGGTGCCATTAAATTTCATGTGAATGTAAAGGCAGATATCCCAGTACAACATAATAACAGTGTTATAAAAGAGCTGGTATACAGGCCAAATGGAATGTCATGGGGGTGCTTAAATCTATTTCTTCCAAATACATACCTTGTATAGGAGTAAAGGGAAGATAAATAAAGATACTAAAACACATTGCTGAAATGTATAATGCAGTGTCAGAGGGTTTATTCAGTTGACTACACAAGGGCTCAGTAAATCTGTGTCTGTTGAGTTGCAATCTCAGATAAGACCCATCCTGGCTCAATGACACAAACCTGAGCTTGACATTTCTTTATTACAGTGTCAGGCCAGCCATCCAAGTCATTACTCAGCTCATTCACACTGGCGAATCAGTCGTCATTTTACTCTGTAGAGGGATATATTAGCTGGATGTCATTGTTATGTTCAGTGCCAACACTGTCAATTGTTTGGAAGGATTGGGATATTATAACCATGTGGCATGCTGTGAGAGCAGGAAGCCATGGAGGTTTGAAACATTGTTAAAAAAAATAACAGAGCCTTTTCATAGAAACGGAAATGAATTAGCCTAAAAAATCAGCCTGGGTGTTAATTAGTTCATGGATACACTGTTCATCTGCTTTATCAATGATTAAGAATATATAAGAGTGAACACTTTAAAAGACTGGAGCACACCTGGACGACAATCCTTACTATGGTGAGATTCCCTACACTAAGGAAAACTACTGCAATAATGAATAGAGATCACTAGCACCAATCCTTTAAAAATATATAATAGATATGAATTCTATATGCTAAGAAAAAGTGCAAACCATTTTGTAACATATCAAAAACAGCAGGGTTTCAGACCTCATTTTTTGTTCTCACCTCTCAGGGTCCTTTATCAAGTTTAGACACACAGATAATAACCACAACTACAGCTTCATTATAAAGCCAATTAATCATCACATATTGTGCATTTGACCTGATAAAGAAACTTCACACTTATGTATGATTAAAATACAACTAAAGGCTCCTTTAAACCAGTCTTAAATACCAAATCCAATTACCCTCTCTGACTGAGCCAAGTCCTCCTTTGTTTGTGTCCCACGCGCTCCCCAGAAACCATGAAGGGCCCCCCTGACCTCTAGTCCCGTGGCCTTTCCCACTGATCCCGGGTCCTTTTCTCACATTGCGGGGGCCCTTTATTATGGTCATGCAGCGGGACTCCTTCCTGCCGTCTTGGGTAGGGTTGCCATCTTTTCTTCAAGCCAAATTGAAGACTTTAGCTGCACGCGGCAACAGTTTTTTTGGTAGTATACACTATACTTATATTTTTTGATTGAATACCAATTCTAATTGTGTATATTTAATCACAAGAGCCCCCCTTACATCAAAGTCTACAGAGTTACTTCTTTACATCTGAATCCAGAGTTCGGCTTTACATCTGAATCCACAGAGTTGCGCTTTACATCTGAATCTGCATTGTTACCCATTTATGTTTGATTCCAGAGTTCCCCTTTAGATCTAAACTCGCAGAGTTCACTTACACTGTAGACCAGGGGCGGCCCGTCCATTGTGGGTGCATGGGCACCCCCCCCATCCATGCCACCAGCCTCCCTATCCATGCGCCCGGCCCCTTTCAGGACGCCGGGCGCATGAATTCCTATGGTGGTGATGGGCAGGGTGTGTTTTTTGAAGCACTGATTAGAGCCAGAGGCTCTAATGGGCTTCAAAATAGGGTGGGCTCGGGGCACATAGCATTGCATCCGGAGCCCACCCAGGTGCGTTGCAACAGCAAATGAATATTCACTGTTGCAACACTGATCCTCCTCCCCGCCAATTGGGAAGCGGGTCTGAAACCCGTCACCCGATTGGATGAAAGGACAGGCAATCCTATTGGATGCCTAGGAGGAGGGGAGGAGACACACGGCGGAGGAGGAGGGAGGAGGAGAAAACACAGGAGCCCCTACCCGATGCCCACCGCAGCCTGATGTTCACAGAGGAGGAGAAGACATAGGCAGGAACCACTACCTGATGCCCCGATGCCCGCCACAGCCTAATGTCTGCAGCTGCCCGATGCCCCGCCGCCTAGATGGGATAAGTGGACCGACCAGCAGACAGTGAGCAGGGGTTAGATTGGGGGGCTTTGAGGTGCCAGCGGGGGGGGTGCTTGTTTGCCCCCAAACAAAAAACCATGAGTTTCCACTGCTGTAGACTCTGATATAACAGAGAACTCTGAGGACTTTAATTTAAGGAAGAACAGTGAGAACTCTGATGTAAGAGGAACACTGCAGACTGGTGTAAAGGGTAACTCTAAATTAAGGGGATCCCTGGTAATCAGAGCCCCCACTTACCTCATCATTCCCTGAATTCCACTTTAATCATGGTTCCCAGAGCCCTTGTTTGCCCCCCCCCCCCCACAATGGCAGAACTCCAGGGCCTAGTTGCAAGTGTGACTCTTGCGACCCTGGCAGTTCCGCCACTGAGCCAGTCCACCTGCTACATTTTTTTTTATCCCACTATAGTGCAAAAAGGCATGTAGGCAGGTAGTAGTTAATGCTGCCATGACTAGGAAGGCTGAGGTTAGCTGTGATTCTCGTGTTTTTTCATGGGTCTGACCCCCCAGTTCTGTGTACTATACAAAGGACTGTGGCCTTGACCTCAGGGGATTCAGCTCGAGCCCGAAGTTCTGGTCTGGTCTGTTCTGGTTTTCTAAGGGGATCCTTACTTGTCGTCATTGCCAGAGTCTGGATATCCAGTTTAATGCCGAGGTCGGAGTTCAGTACCATCCATGGACTCAACCAGGTATGGAATTTTTCTTATGCAGCTATGCTGAGGCAGCCACAAGCCTGAGTTAGGAACTAGGGATGTTAGGGAAAAGAATGCGCTTTATTTTGGACTTTTGTCTGTATATGTCATCATGGTAATTTATTCAAGTAAAAAGTTTGAAACTTTGTCTTTGCCTGGTCTGAAGCTATTTAAGGGCTGTAATGCAAGTAACCGGTGCATATAGTCTACAGCTCGGGTCACTACACATTGGGGTATGAAGATAGCGGTACAAGAGTTAATGCAGAGTGAAGATACAGTGGTTATCAAGGGGAACAAAGATCTCTCTAGCAGTCTGTTGTAAGTGTGTACATGTGACAGATGAGAGCCTCTTAAAGCAAGGGAGATGTTGTCGGCTCTCTTTCAGCAATGATCCATCTCCTATCCTGTGTACATGTATGGAAGGGAAAGGTGCACGGCAGTACTCCATACTGTTACTGGGGGTGAGGTAGAAGAGATACGCTGGACAGGAGAGGGCAAGGGCTCTGCGTGTCCTTCCTAAATGCACAAGTGCCTATGGTGATGTACAATGACATCAGAAGAGTTTGTTAGAGTTCAGTTGTCTGTTCCAGTAAAGGTACCCCATGTGTAATGCAGTGACTCTATCCTAAGTATCTAGTATAGCCCAGGAGAACCTACCCCATGGTAGGCCTTTCATGTGACCCTTGCTTGACACCCAATGAGGAGGGAAACATAGAGGACGTAATGATCAACCACCCCACCTACGTTACAGGCACAGCATACATTTAAGTGGCAACTTTTTTCTAAATTCAGTAGCAGTGCAGCATCATTGCCACACAATCACAAGAAGCTGCGTGAGGTAGACTTCACTGGCAGGATCAACAGGTATTTGTGAGATTTTTTACATATAATTGTGAGATGCACACATGAATTAAGTGCTGTAGTACATATTTTTTAATTGGAGGCCATGGTTTTACTTTGTGTTAACTATTTAAAATGTGATTGATATAAGACTGTACTAATAATATAGAGCTTTTCCTTGTCGCATGATGGTATTATTTTAAACGATCGTCCATTATTCTGTTACCTTTTTATACATGCAGATTCTCATTCTCATGCTGCTTTCTCACTGGTTAGATTTTCAGTCCCTTTGTGAATTGTTTTAATAGATGAAGATCCAGTTCATGATATGCCATGAATGGTGGAGTTTTAGAAATGATTATTATACAGGTTTTTTATTTATAGCTCCAACAGTTTGCGTAGTGCCATACAACATGAGGGCAGGGAGTACTGATACAACACAATTCAATACAGGAGTAATCAGGGGGCTCTGCTTGTTAGAGCTTACAATCTAAAAGGGAGGGTTAAGGGATAAGGGTAAGAAGGCTTTTCAGGGATCGCCTAATAGTGGACAGAGTAGGAGATAGTCAGATAGATTGGGGTAGGGAGTTCCATTGAATTGGAGATTCTCAGTAGAAGTCCTGGAGGTGAGAATGGGAGGAGGTGACAAAGGAGCTAGGGAACAGAGGATGGGTAAAGTGGACTTCGTGCAGCTTCAGACTGATAGCAAGAAACACCTGACCGATCTTTTAAACTCTACCCAATCTGTCCGTGACAAACCCTTTGGCTGTTATTCCAGTTTGTAAAAAAGAGATCCACTCTCCTGTATATCTCTTTAAATATAGTTATTATATACATACCTGAATTGTGTACCTAAAATAATGGCACATTAGCCCATAAAAATAATTATCCGATTTTTAAAGTAATGGTGCTAGAAAACGTTATTCATCTTTGTAAAGAGCAAACTTCATAAATGTCATGGAAAATTGGTTGCAACAATTTGAGGGCAAATCTGGTACAGGAATTTATCGCTTTTACGAGTATATTCAAGGCTATGCACTAGAGCAGGGGTAGGGAACCTGCGGCACTAGAGGACTAAGAGATAGCTATGTAAAAATCCCTGGTGGTCTTTTATCAACTTTATTTTATCCTTAAATCCTGTAATTGACTCTCTTATATTTTGTTTATCTCTTGTATTTTATCTCTGATTTTTTCCCCTTTAGCGTACAGACAGGTCTCCTCTGGATGTGTGTGGTGTTCAATAGGCCGGCCCTCTCATTATATTAGTCAGGAAGAGGTGGGGAAGTTCTGGGTTCCAGACTGTGTACAGCACATGCAGTCATGAGAAGAGTGTAGAGTGAAAGCACATTCCCCTCTGGAGAAAGTAATGCATTCGGCAAATGAAACATAAATAAAGGAAACCCTGCAATGCACCACTAAGGCAAAGGTAAGAATGTACACATCCAAACAGAAACTTGATTATATACATGTAAACCTGATCGGCCAGAAGTAGGTGGTGGTTAGGAAAAGTGGTCATCCTCCTGGTGGTGTGAGTATAGTTCCCCTGAGTATGTCATGCTCTAGATGGCCTGGGCCCCCATGTCCCATGGGCCTTAGATGTTCAGTTAGCTCAGGGGTCTTTAAACCTTCTAAACAAAGGGTCAGTTTACTGTTCTTCAGACTTTGAGGGGGCTGAATTGTACAAGCGTGAAGAAAAAATGCCCTGGCATCAATTGGAATAAACAATATCTCATTATTGGTCTTAGTGGGAGACACAGTGCTCCATTGTTGGTATCAAGGGAAGGAATAGTGCCCCATCATTGATGTCAGTGGGAGTAATAGTGCCCCATCACTGGTGCCAGTGAGAGAAATGGTGCCCCATTGTTGCTGTCAGTGGCAGGAATTATGCGCCACTGTTGGTGTCAGTGGGAGGAATGGTGTCTTGTATCAATGGGAGAAATTGTGCCCCAAGGGCAGGATAAAGGCAAGCAAAGGGTGCATCCAACCCCCAGACTGCAGTTTGGAGACTACTGAGTTAGATTATGGAGCCCTAATCTACAACTGCACAAGAGTAGCTCTGGGCACATGGGGAGTTGCACAGATCAGAAGATGGAGAGATCATAGTCTATGACCTAACCTTGTACGCAGAGAAAGCAACTCTTGTAGGCTGCAGTGAGCAGCTAGAAGGGAAAAGCATCTACATTTTGTTTTGGGATGCCCCAAGCTAACTGCAAAGCCCTACCTGCAAAGCACAGGCACAACTGGTAGCTAGAAGGTGCTTACATGCCTACATTACATTTAGCATAGGTGCAGTATCCTGTATGCTTTTTCACATGGTAGTTAGAGGTTACTAATGTCCACACCAGCCACCCATCAGGTACAGGGAAGCAAATGCAATTGTTTGCTTCCATAGCGCTACTTGCTACAATAACAGTTCTTTTTTTAAATGGCATGTTTAAAAATGTAAAATGTATATGTGAAATGTGTTCATAATTAATTCAAACCATCTGCATTATCTATTCATTTCTTTGAAAGGCGATGGCTGTCCCTTTCCTCATTCTATGGCGACGAGCATGTTTGCGTGGAGAAATTTCACCTGTAACTAACTGATATGCCCTGCAAGTGACATTTTAATTTAAAGAGCCTCTCTGGGGAATTTGTAAAGTCTAGTCTTGTTTATACAACTGTCTGAGGAAAGAACTGCCTTGAGCAACACAGAGTAACTAGTCATATTCTGAAAGTCCAGGTAAAAAACTGCAATTGCGCGGACGGGACCACGCGACTGGCTCTGTGAAAGTGGTTGGCAGCTATGGAGCTGCTACATCACTTTCACTTTGAAGGCGGTCTCCAGCTCTACAAAACCCACACAGGCTGAAGGCTGCTGCTGATGGCCAAGCACAGCTAATCACAAGAAAGCACGCTGAATGCCTTAAAAATCAACAGCCCTTAATCTTAGAAGAATTTTTCTTAACCTGCAATCTCAATCTGACAATATGGGCGATAGAGCTGTGCTATCACTGGACGCCCATAAGGCCTTTAAAGGCACAGAGTGGCGGTATCTCTGGGTGGTCATGGGTAAATTTGGCTTCGGGGGCACATTCCTATCCTGGGTACGGCTGCTATATAGCTCACCACAAGAGAGGCAGGCCACATTTCTCAACCATTTCCCCTCTTTAGAGGCACCTGTCAGGGGTGCCCGCTGTCCCCCTTACTGTTCGTCGTCGCCATTGAACCCATGGCTGCCCAGATCAGAGCAAACCCTCGTATCCGTGGGTTTCAATATGGTTAGGGGCATGAGAAACTTATGTTATATGTGGACAACACCATGTTGTTACTGGGCGATACCACTGATTCCCTGAGAGAAGCACTGTCAGTTATCACGCAATTTGGATCCATTTCTGGTGTTGTGATTAACTGGACGAAATCCTCAATTATGCTACTAGATGCAACCCCAGATAATCATAGCCCTCTACTCCAGGGTATACCGGTAATCCCATGTTTTAAATATCTGGGTATATGCGTCACCCCTGAACCACAAGATTACATTAAGCTAAATCTGACATCCTTGATAGCCCGGATCCGGGATAAAATTAAGATATGGTCCAGACTTAAAATGTCCTTGGTGGGTAGAGTAAACTTAACAAAAATGATCCTCATGCCACAACTTCTATATATCTTACATAATACCCCTGTGGTGATTCCTCTTAAAGTGTTTGTGTCATTAATTCCATGTTCAGAGCCCTCCTCTGGTGGGACAAGACCCCTCGGTTTAAACTGAAGCAGCTCCAGAAGGCCAAGGATAGGGGCGGCCTAGCGATGCCTAACCCATGGCTCTACTACTAACTGCCCAGGAGCAACACATTGCCAGGACTATATCCCCGGGTCAGGAAGGGGATATAGATCCCATCAAAACTTTCATATGTCATGTAACAGGAGTTCTGGATGTAGCTGAAGGGTTGGAGGCACTGGTTTATGCAAAATCCAATAAGCGGTTTCCCACATACGGTCTGGTGTAGAATAAAAGTAGGCACCTTCAGGGGGTTGAGGGCTTTACAATATATAGCCCAAAATGGACATTATGACGAATTACTCACCTGGACGTGCGGGGCTCAGTGGAGGACGTATGGAGTCACGCACCTGAGACATATTTTTGCCGAAGGTCAACTATGCACTTTTGCTACATTGCGGGAGAGCTTTCTCATACCGCAATCTATGTATTTTTACTACATGCAGCTGCGATACGCTGTAAGGGTACAGTCTTGGGGGACCCAGTGGACGCTCTCCTTGACCCCCCCCATCTTTCATTACATGGAGGATGTAATCATTTTTAAAGGGTTTATCTCTCAATGTTACTCCATGCTATTATCCGCTTTTCATGAAGGCTTCCCACTACGGCTGAAGAAGAGCAGTGGGAGGAGGTTATGCAGGCAGTACAGATGAGCTCCTTAAATGTGGCACAATGTTTGTCCCAGCTGTAAATTGTTCTGAGAGTGCATTTCACACCAGCTAGGCTCTTAAAAAAGGGGGTGAGAGGAGATTCAGAGTGCCCTAGATGTGCTAGAGACCATGGGGATCTAATTCATCTTGTATGGCGATGCCCCAAATTACACCGCTTTTGGGCAGGGGTAATACACACAATTAACAGGGTATTTCAGGTTACCATCCCGACAGATCCTAAACATTGCATCCTGGGTACCCTGGATAACCTACCAATTGAAGATGTCCCTAAGCAGGCCATTGCTAGAACCCGCTTTCAGGCCCGTCTCCTCATCCAGAGGCACTGGAAGGACACGGCTCCCCTTACAGTTAAGGAGTGGAGTACTCAAATGGGGGACACTTTGCGCTTGATGCCCCCCGACCTCTCACCGGTAGACCTAGTGTGGGACAGATTGCTACTTTAAGTGCTATACTCATGTGGTTTGGCTTGGTTACCTTACATTGCATGCTTGTTAAACAAAATGCCCGAGGGTCTCGTATTGTTGGTTGGTGGAGGTACACAGGGCAATAATATATAATTTATCGCTGCACTGATGAGACTGTTGCATATGATGTCTGTGTAGATATAAGATAATGGTGTGATTGGAATTGGATTGCATACCATATGTGTTGTCCAGGGCTCAAGTCCTGCGGGAACCCATGGGAACGTCTTTCCTGCACTTTTTCCACAGTGGGAACGACATTCCCATTAGCAGCTGCATCCCGCAATTCACATGTGCAGGGGTGGACTGACTGGTTGGGCAGTCCGGCCGGGGTCAGTAGGGGGCCCTTGAGATGCTGCACATATGTCAAAGAGAGCGGGGGACTGCCGGTGAGAGGAGCGGAAGACGACGCCGATGTAGGGGGTCGGCCAGCCAAGGGCTTCAATTTGGAAATTGTTATGTGGATAACATTTTATTTTTGCAGCCGGGAACCTCCAGCACTGGCCCCTTTTTGCATTGCAGCACACTAGTCACTTATAAAACACAAAAGCCGGTTTTATAATTGACAGCGATCCCGGCGGCACACTGAAACAACCCTCCCTGCTCCCCCTGCATTCAACAGAGGAGAGGGCGGGATGAGGAGGGTGCGGGGCGGGCACACAGCTCTATCCTCGAGCCCATAGCATCACAGGAAGCAGTGAAGTACTGTGTCCTAGACAGAGAGGAGAGTCTGTACTGGGAAAGGAGGAGAGGGGCACTCAGTGCTTTTCGGGGGGTGTTCTGTGAGATATGCACACCTAACCCTGACCTCTGTCCTCTGTACATAGTGTAACCCTGACCTCTGTACATAGCGTAACCCTGACCTCTGTCCTCTGTACATAGTGTAACCCTGACCTCTGTCCTCTGTACATAGCGCAACCCTGACCTCTGTACATAGCATAACCCTGACCTCTGTCCTCTGTACGTAGAGCAATCCTTGACCCTGTCCTCTGTACATAGCAAATCCTGAACCCTGTCCTCTGTACATTGCTCAATCCTGAACCCTGCCCTCTGTACATAGGGCAATCCTGAACCCTGCATTGATGGGCACTGGTGAGGCTGCATTGATGGACACTGGTGAGGCTGCATTAATGGGCACTGGTGAGGCTGCATTGATGGGCATTGATCAGGCTGCATTGATGGGCACTGATGAGGCTGCGCTGATGGGCATTGATCAGGCTGCACTGATGGGCACTGGTGAAGTTGTATTGATGGGCATTGATCAAGCTGCATTGATGGGCATTGATCAGGCTACACTGATGGGCACTGGTGAGGCTGCTTTGATGAGCACTGGTGAGGTTGAATTAATGGGCACTGATGAGGCTGCATTAATGGGCATTGATCAGGCTGCGATGATGGGCACTGGTGAGGTTGCATTGATGGGCACTGATGACCCTGCACCGATGGGCACTGATAAGGCTGCATTGATGGGCACTGATGAGGCTTCATTGATGGGCATTGATCAAGCTGCACTGATGGGCACTGATCAAGCTGCATTGATGGCCACTGATCAGGCTGCATTGATGGGCACTGGTGAGGCTTCAATGATGGGCACTGTTGAGGCTGCATTGATGGGCATTGTTAGGGCTGCGCTAATGGGCACTGGTGAGGTTGCATTGATGGGCACTGATGATGCTGCGCTGATGACAGTGCCACCAGGTCAGTCTGAGGGGGGTCACTGATGTAAGGGGGAGTGAATACAATAATGTAAGGGGGCACTGATATAAAGGTTCCCCCTTCTATCAGGATCCCCCCTACCTTAGTGCATTCACTCTGCGGATGGTGGTTTCTGGTCACCAGAGTCCCCCCTACATCAGTCTGCAGGATTCCCCATTACAGTGCAAGAGCAAACTCTGTGAACGCTGATGTGAAGGGGAAATCTGATGTAAAGGGCAATGCTGCAGACCCTGATGTAAGTGGGAACTCTGATGTAAATGGGAAGGCAGTGGACTCTGATTTAAGGTGGTCTCTGGTCACCAGAGCCTCTCCTTATATCCGAGTACCCCTTTAGATCATGATCTGCAGCATTCCCCTTTATGTCAAAGTTCCCTTCTAAGGGGGAATGTCACGTTCCCTTGAAACTGTATTTCCCCTTACGACGTCTAGTACTAGATTTCCCCATGAGCCTATATTCCTCTCCGAGACCACTGGTCTCTGGTGGAATTTAGTCTCAGGTGACGGAAGGGTAAATGTAGTCTCAAGGGTGAATGTAGTCCCAGACGTCGTAACGGGAAATGTAGTCTAAAGGGGAAGTGTAGTCGCAAGTGTCTCAAACGAGAACGTGACATTACCCCTTAGGACGTCTGACTACATCCCCCCTGAGACCACTGGTCTTTGGTGGTAGGCGTCTCACTTACGTGATTCCATCCCCCCTAGGACTATCTTCC